>JAVJIF010000495.1:0-52238 GCA_038442645.1 Agave tequilana | reverse complement strand
TTTTTTATTTTTTTTCAACAAATAGGTTACTATTAATTAATTAGCAGTGTGTAGGGTGATCACAGAGAAAAGTTAACAGAGCAGTAAACTAAATTGCAATTTGCAGCAACCTGCAGAAAACTGAGTGAGTAGTTCACTACTCAGGCTGCGAAAACGCGGCTATTGCCGCGCAAACGCGGCTCTGTAGTAGGCTCTGTTGCTCTGCCTTCGAGGGCAGAGGCACAGAGTTGCTATATGTCCTTTTCTGCTGTTAGTTTTCCTGTTCTCCGAACCTGCAAACAGAAAGAATAAAAGAATTAGTTATTTTTTTTTAGAGAATAACTTACCGTCCCTCCCCGGCAACGGCGCCAAAATTTTGATTGAGATTTTACCTGCACACAAAATAAAGAATTTAGATTTAGAATAGAGATGTGCAAGGTGCTCAATACTACCGCTATAGCAAGTGGCTATGCGGGTCGTGATCCACAGTGAGGGACTAGCGATGGAAGCTTGTTTAGTAAGTTCTCTTTTATTTATTTATAATGTTATTTACAATGATATTTACAATTAAGAAGTGTGAAAAAGATTGGGAATGGTGATTTACACTAAAATTAGAAGAAAGAAAACTAAAAATTAAAAATCTACTTACCTCTTCAGCGTCTGCTTACCTTGGAACCGTGTCAATGACGTACCTTTCTTTGAAGGCGAACGAAGCATGGAATTAAGATCTTCCCTACTCCCGATCTATACTACGAAATAAAAAGGGCTAGCTACGCTACCATGGAAGTAGATATTCATCACCATAAACCATCAACGGCACTTACAAGGAGAAGGCACCTTCGAAGCTCTTGTTTCACATGGATCCACAAACACAAAAGAGAGAAAGAAAAACAAAACAAGAATAGAAGAACAAAAATAAACTTTGAGTTGATTCAATTAACAATGGAAGAAAAGATTACTTACACCGATATCACCTCAGTACAAGCTTGATCTCCTTCCTCCATGAAAGTATCCTCTCCTCTCAGTTACAAAAATTACATAAAAGAAAACTAAACTAAAAAAAACCTAAATTACAATCTACAAGTTAGCCAAAGAAAAACCCTAAATTTGTCTCTGTCTTCCACTCTATGAGATCTGCCCTTCCTCTGTTGCTATGCAGGGGTATTTATAGGAGAAAACCAGAGGATAAGAAGCGTATGAAGATAAGAGGAGCAAAATATCTCTGAATTTAGATTCTTCTTTTATCTCCAAACTTGTTTTGACTTATCCATAGAAGTTCAAATCTGTCCTGCAACTTGTTATCATGTTGATCACCGAAATGGCTTATCTGCTGACTGAATTGGAAAGTTTGATCAACATAAGAGTTGTAGGTCTTCATGTTTTCTTTCTGGAGCATCTTGAATCATCGGATTTGAATATCTGTAGAAAAAGTTATGATCTGAATACTAAAATATGTAGAGTCTGAATCCGAATTTTTTGAAACGAATTTCTATCTTTGCACTCTTCTCCTTTATCTTTAGCCTTGTCTTGCAAGCAACTAGGGTTGAGTAGAAGTCCATCCCTTTCCTCTTCTTTTAATAATTGCAAATTTTGCACATGGGCTTGCACATGGGCTTTTTGTGGCTTCTGGGCTTCATTTAGGCTTTATTCTTTATTTAATTAATTACTCAAGGCCTGCACACATTAAATAATAAAATATTAGTAATAGTGCATGATTATAGGAATAAATATGAAAATATGATAGTAAATGTAGTAATAAATATGCACTTTTTACTACCTATCAGATACAACAAGTAAAGGGTTTACAACTTGGTGGTATATCTCAACCACAAACCAATTTTCCCACAAATAAATGATCCTAAATAGATAGGATAGTAGATATAGCTCAAGTGTGGAAAACCAAGAGTTTGGAAACAAAAACACAAAGAAATGTACTTGGAAAAATAACTTGTATTTGATAGAAATGAAGAACTATGTAAATATCCCAAATCCAAATTTCTTTGATTTTTCTAAACCCTAAAAACAAATAAGATGGATCTTTTGGCACTAAAACACTTTTGAAAACTTGTTTAAAACATGGAGAAACTCTGTAAATTTTGCTCTTGAAATCTTAGACAAAACCCTAAACAAATGGGGTATATAAAGCCTCTTGTCAAAACTAGCCGTTGGCAGCAAATAAGGACAGTTTTGACCTTTCCGGTCGACCGGCCAACGGTCGATTTTTGACCGTTAGCTGATACCGGTCGACCGCCCGGTCGACCGGGCCCTGAACCAGAGAGCAACGACTCTCTGGCCGATCGACCGCCCGGTCGACCGGAGCAACCCGAGAGTGGGTTGCTTTCAGTCGGTCGACCGCTCGGTCGACCGGCTAAATGGGCAGGCCAGCGTGCACGTTCTTGTGCACGTCGGTCGACCGGTCCGGTCGACCGACTCTGGGTCCGGTCGACCGGTCTGATCGACCGCCAGAGCCTGTCAGGCTATATTATGGGACAGAAAACTTAGGTTTTTAATATCTTAAAAATTCCCATAAAATCTCTAAAAATCCACAAAAATAGTTTTATCATTATACATTGAAATATAAACTTGTGTGAAAAATTTCAGCACAAATTTCAAACATTTTGAACCATTTTTTGTTAAGGAAATATTGCTGAAAACTAAAACTTGTATTTTTCCAAAGTTGGATTTTCCAAATGAAAATCCGATTTTTTCAAAACTCATTAAACTACAAAAACATGATATTTAAACACTTTGAAGCATGTTGCATATGGATAGAAATCCAATATACATGAAACATATATATCATAGTTTTTGACTTTAATTCCAAAAATATGTTTTGTTAAACACAAAACTTAAACCATATGAATATGCATATCAAACTAAGTGTATTTAAGACTTGAAGCATACATGTATATAGAATGAATCTAATATACACAAAATCATGTAAACTTGTTTTGATATACTATCTATTCATGAAAACCAAAATCGGTTAATCCAAAAATCGAAAACCAATATCCAAAACATGAAACGTGTGTGTTTATGAACTTGAGAATATCACACTATTCTAATCTTTACAAATGGATCTAAAAACACAAACTAAACTAGGTACCAAGTCTTCTTGTAGAGCGCCGTCTCCAAGCCGACTCGATCCAAAAATGTGATCCACCGAGCTTGACTCCAACGAGTGCTATGTATGATCTTGATGCTCGGGCTCTGGAATCACCACGTGAAAGCTTCCAAACCATCTTGTTGAAGCTAATCACCTACTAATATCTTGATTAAAGATCTGAAAATAAACATCACAAGATTATTAATAAACATAACTACATGAGTTAATCATCATCAAAACTAGAGTAGAAGGCCTCTGGGCCAACAGAAATATCGGTGGCACTCACACAAACATGGCTATACTGATGCTTCTATATTCACTTGGATATTCATCAAAACCAAAAGAGGAAAAGTAGAAAGAAGAAGAAAATAAAAGTAAAGACGAACATAAAAAAAATTACCTTTTATTGCTTGCAGAAACGATGGAAGAAAGGAGGAGGGTACATCGGTGTCACTCTCAACATAAGCCTCTCTCTTACTTACATGAATCTCAATTTAACCTAAGCTTATAAAGAAATTAAAATTACATAAAAAGAAAATAAAAACCTATACTAAAAAGAATGAAAAACTGGCCTAAAATCTATCTTTGCATGGTCGTCCCCATTTACAGTGAAATACCTGCCTTTTATAGGTAAAAACCCAGAGGGGAGAAGCGTGAGAAGATAGGGGGAGCAAACGCTCCCCCTAACTCACTAACAAAGTCGCGGAAACATGTGGCCAGGTGGCCACACCCTGTTTGGGTAGAATTCCTGGCTTCGCGATTGATGTTTATCTTCAGCTGGATTTGCAGTTTAAGTCTGAGATTTTGACGAAATGGTCTTTGATCTTTGGCTTTAACCGCTTGATTTAAGATGATTCATTTCAATCAGTTTTCAACCTCTCTGATTTGCCAAGATTTGCCCTGATTTACTGATTTTGAATTTATTCTGATTTAATTCAGAATTTGTGGGCTTTTGGGCTCATTTTTCTTCACTCTCCTTTAGGAATGGGCCTACAAATAAATTAAAAAATAATTAGGAACAAGCAGAGTTTATTTAATAATAAGTATCAGAATATGATAATAAATGTGCAATCTTAGCGATCGATCAAATACAAACTCGGAGTACACAACTCCTCTCTCCAACAAACGCAACCTCTACACAAGAGGCAAGGCACAACAACAATCACCTCTCACTAGAGGGAAAAGGCTCAAAGCCAAATAACAATCACCTCTCACTAGAGGGATAGGCACAAAGCCAAACTCCAACCTCAATCACCTCTACACTTAGAGGGATACCAACATACCCAATGCACAACCTCCTCTACACTTAGAGGGAAAGGCACAAATCTACAAGCAAAGGATGATTACAACTCTTGGTGATCTAAAAGACCACAAATAAATTTTCTCGCCAAAAATAAGATCCTAATAGATAGGATATATAGATAGCTCAAATGTGAGAAATCAAGGTGTTTGGAAAACAAAACACAAAGAAAATACTTGGGAAAACAACTAGAATAAGATAGAAATGAAGATCAAAACCAATATCCCAAATACTCTATTTTCTTTGATTTTTTCAACCCTTAAAACAAAAAAAGATAAATCTTTGGCATAAAAACTCTTTTAAAAACTTGCTGTTAAACACTTGTAAAGGTGAAAAAAATTGCTCTTTGAAAACTTGTTGAAAATAGCTCAAGAGAAGGCATATTTATAGCCTCTCCAAAATCTATCCGTTAGCAGTCTGGAAAGGTCAAAATTGACCTTCCGGTCGACCGGCCATAGCCAACGATCGACCTTCCGTTCGACCAGCCCCCACCCGAGAGTGGGGTGCTTTCAGTCGGTCGACAGCGCGGTCGACCGGCCGAATAGGCTGGCCATTGTGCACGTCCCGTGCACATCAGTCGACCGTGACGGTCTACCGACGCCTGGTCCAGTCGACTGTCCGGTCAACCGCCAGAGCAGTCTGGCTGGGATTTTGGGTATTGAAAACTTGTCTTTTTAATTTCAATTAAATCTCATAAAATCACATAATTTTCACAAAAATAAATTCTTGTAAGATCTTTGAAATACAAATATGTGTGACTAAAATTCAACACATATTATAAACTATTTGAACCATTTTTGTGATATTGAAATTTGGCCTTTAAACAAAATCGGGATTTTTCAGAACTTGGATTTTTGAAATGGAAAACCGTTTTATCCAAAACTCATGTAAATACAAAAACATGATATTGAAATAAATTTGAAGCATACTGTATATGGATAGAATTCAATATACATATAAGATATATATCTATGTTTTTATATGAAATCTAAAAGCCAGTTAAACCAAAAACCAAACTTATAAACTTATATGTGTATGTGAACTTGAGCATATCAATACTATCTACCTTTACACAAGATCTAAATAAACTAAACTAAACACAAGCCGAAGCCTTCTTGTCTCCAAGCCGACTCGATCCAAACGCGATCAATGGGCTTGACTCTAACCGAGTACTAGATGCGATTTTAATACGCGAGCTCTTGAATCTATATATGTTAGCTCCAAAACTCCTTTGCTGAAGCCAAACACCTACTAATATCTTGGTCAATTACTGAAATTATTTAAACACAAGATTATTAGTAAACTATAACTACATGAGTTAATCATCATCAAAACTAGAGTGATGGGCCTCTGAGCCAACATTATTCTTGTCCCTCCTCCTCACGGAGAGATAATGTGAGTCCATCCTGATATTGTCAAAAGCCAGCAGTGGACGACTGTCACATGCAGGAAGTCTAAAGGCAAGGCTAAATCATCCTCCAGTAATGTGGTGAGTACCTATACAAGAAAAATTGAGAAAGATGTCGCCTCCCTTACTAGCTCGGGAGACGAGGAGTCTGCCTTTGTCGCTGACATAGGCGCACCCCCACATCAAAGACTCGATCTGGAAAGCAATATCTGAAGTAGTATGATGAGCCGACAGTAAACTTCCCACAACCAGCAGAGGAGGTAATCAAGCTGTCCATGAGGCTATCCGTGAAAAAGCAGAAAGAGCTTCGGTATGTCAAAGCTCTTCTATAAAGCGGTGTGGGACTATCAACTCCCTTCTATTTTGAAGTCTTGGCTCAACTAGCCAACATCCCTGCTCGAATCACTCTCTATTAGCTCCTAAGGCTTTCCAAGTCTACAAGGGACACTCTAAACGAAGCATTAGCAAATGCATAGGTTTTCATAACTCAAATTCTTACTATATTTGAAGAGGAAGACAGAAACCATTGCCACCATACCTCAAAATAGTTTCCCTGCATCAACTTCACCCCAGAAGTTATGCAAGTTAAGAAAAAACATAGCAGGCCCCTGTATTACACAGGGCACATTGGATCATCTGAAGTGAGTCACATTCAGGTTGATTCAGAATTCACGTTGAGCATTATGCCTCGCAGGGTCATGCAACATTTGAGAATTCCCACCCACCGGTTAAGCGCCATTCAGACTACCATCTATAGTTTCAATGCTAATGGTACGTGCTCGATGGGAAAAATCAAACTAAGGTGTCAAATTGGGGTCCTGAAATTCGAGGTGACATGTTATGTCATTGACCTTGACACCTTATACAATCTGCTGCTGGGATGACCTTGGATTCACCGCAACGCCATCATCCCATTCACTCTTCATCAAGAACGAAATACGTTGGTGAAGATGAAAAAGTGAGAACGTTGATTGCTGAAAGGTATCCATTCGAAGGAGTTGATAATTATTTTACTGATTCCCTCATTTATCAAGATTCTCTGGAGAATGATGAGAATCCATACCCAGAAGAAGCCAACTCTAGCAACGAAGCAGATACAGAGCCAGAAAAAGATGAGTGTCTTGGAAAATAAATCCCCTTGTAACGAGTATTGATAAGCTCAATTTCGATACCACTGCTAATGTGGAAAGTGAGTGGTTCATCAATGAAGATTTAGATTTGACTTACTTTTCTCAATTTGCTTCAGATTTTGTACCGTCAGGCACTAGCACTGACGTAGACAATGATCCTTGGTCAGCAATAAATGCTTTGACATCATTGTACACATCAACAAAGTCATCCCTCCTAATATGCAAAAAGATTGAAAGCGCACACAATACCGCCCTCTTTGAAGTACCAACCAAGCGAAAAGGTCAAAGTCAATTCTATTCTGGCGAATCAAAACAGAGCCCGTAGCTTGTGAAAACTCAAGGGGTGATACTGAGTCTCCACAATTCTTTCATTATGGACAAAGTCACGTCACATAATGGAAAGAATGGGGTATGATTTTATCAAGGAATTAGGCCTTAATTTTGACAAAAGAAAATGGGCACTACTTTGTTCATTTGTACCGAAAAGCAAAGACCCCGATTACTACAATAAGACTCGAAGATGACTCGATTATGTAACTACACCAGTCTCATCAGATCCTAAATTTGAAAAGGAGATCTATCATGACAGCTCACCAGCAATATCGCCGTGGGACTCAGATGTCAGTATCGGTGATATCTTCAGAAGTCTCTCAATAAATATGGTATCAACCAGGCATTTGAAAGATGACAGAGAAGATTCTTTTGAATTTGAGGAATTAATCCAATTGGACTTTGATCCATGGATTAAACACTTAAATACTTTTTGGGATACATGCTTTGGACAACGCGAACCACCCACTAAGGATAAAGTGACTCAGGTCAAACAACAACAACAACGGCGGTTCCATCCTGAGATCATGAAAGTACTCGAATCGGAAGTTAAAAAGCTTATTGATTAGTCTCTAATTTTGCATAATTTTCATCACATTCTCATATTTATTTGGTGTAAAATTCTACTAATAAAGATTTGCTTGCTTAACCCTAGGTCCATGGTGTTCAAATGAAGAAGAAGAAGACCCTAAACCATCATTTAATGGGTGATTAAAGGCCTACCAAGTAGCCCTTGACTTTAAGGAGGAGATTTTGACAGCACAGGGCATCAAATCACGAAACCAGCAGGCCTACATGATAGTGGACAGACTGGGCGACGCGTTGCCCGAAGTCAGGCACGCGCCGCCCTGGCAGGGCCACAAAAACGCGGCCAAGGCTGCGTTTCCGCGGCCTTTTGGGCGCGCGCGCCTGTGCTTCGGCCACAGGTCACCCACGTGGCCCCCTTTCTCCTGATGCCTATAAATACCCCCTGGGGTCTGAAGAAGGAGATATCCAGAGCTTTAGCATTATTGTAATCTTGTTTTTAGGATTGTGGTTGTTTTAGTTTCTTTCCTCTTCTAGTTTTAGTTTTAGCCATTAGAGTGAAAGAGAGAGAGAGTGTGTGTAAAGGTTGTATTTGAAGGTGACAAGCTAATACAAGTAACTACTTCTCTTTCTTCTTTCCATTTACTTGTGTTTTTCATTTGCTTTTACTTCCTTATTGTAGTGTAAACTCATTTCTCTTTACTTCTTTCTTTGTTGTTTCTTTTTGTAGTGTAACTCCATTCCTCTCCACTTCTTTTACTTTGTTGTTTCTTTTTTACTTTTATGGCTAACTAACTTTTTCATAGCATGGCTAACTAACTACTAACCCACTAATCTCTAACACTTGATTGATAACCCAAATGAGTCAATAATATCAAACAAGCCTTGTGCAAACTTGAGCTATGACATCTTAAGATGAGGGTTCTAACTCTAACTTATCTACAAGTATTTACTTTCTTATATCTCATGCTTAATGAATTTTTGATGATCTATGGGTTGTGTACTTTACTTATTATTGTAAGTTAGAGACTTTTCCTTTTAACTTTATCGATACCATTAGTGCATTCGTGTCTTTTCTTATTCTCGTCTTCTATTGGATCTTGATAAGGGAATGTCCAAGTTTTTGCCGTGTAAAGCTAAGTTTTAGGAAGAATGTTCACTCGATTTCCACGTGAATAATTCCAATTCACAAGGGTTGTGTTTGCCTATGATCCATCGTGAGGCTATCTTCCAAAAGTTAAAGATTAGTGGGAACACTTAGTAGAAAATTAGCCATGCGTTTTTACAACTAAGAAAAATTCACTTTTACAACAAGCAAACCAATTCAAAACTATTCTTGAAACAAACTTGTTTTCATTTTCACATTCTTTATTCGAATAAGGAACTTTATCTTTTCTTGAACATAAAAGCCGCATCAAGCTTCCATCGCTCTCCCTCCTTGTGGATACGACCCGTATAGCCACTTCGCTACTACGGAAGAATCACAAAGCAATAACATTGACCCATACTCTTTTACTTATTCTTGTGCTTACTTTTTGCCGATCACTTATAGACTCCAGTTTCATCATGGAAGAGCAACATCCTGATTGAGTGGCCAATATCATTCTTGTTCCCAAGAAGAATGAAAAAAATCCCGATTTGCATTAACTACCATGATCTAAATGCCGCCTTCCCTAAATACGAATTCCCTCTCCCGATCATAGATGTCTTGATCTACAATATGTGTGATTTTGAGAGGATATCTTTTATGGACGACTTCTCAGGGTATAATCAAATAAAGATATACCTTGAAGATGAAAACACACTTCTTTCAGAACACCTTTGGGAGTATACTGCTACATAGTAATGCCCTTCGGCTTGAAGAACGCTGGTATGACATATCAAAGATCCATGAATACGATCTTCCATGAGCATATATGCAAGACCGTAGAATGCTATATCGATGATATCACCGTGAAAAGCCGCGACAAAGGCGATCATTTTGCAGACCTGAAGAGAGTGTTCGACATCATGCGAGCTCAATAATTGAAGATGAACCCAACCAAGTCCTTCCTGGAGGTAGCTAGTGGTAAATTCCTTGGATTTGTCATTACATTCAAAAAGTTTGCTGGATCCAGAGAAGATCCGCGCCATTCAAGAGATGCACCTCCAAGAAATCTTAAAGAACTCAGAGCCCTACAGGGACGATTGGCATATATCTGGAGATTCATATCGAATCTCTCAGGGCACTGTCAGTCCTTCACCAAGTTAATGAAGAAGCGAGTCTCATTTGTCTGGGACAATGCTTGCCAAGAAGCATTCGAAGAGATCAAGGAGTATCTCAAACACCCACATGTTCTGGTAGCTCTACTATCAGAAAAATCTTTCCTGTTATATGTTCAAGTGATGGATCATTTCTTGGGAGCTTTACTAAGTCAAAACAATGACCAAAACCATGAACATGCAATTTGCTATTTAAGTAGAATGATGATTGGGACGGAGCACCGTTACAACCCATCAAGAAAGAATGCTTAGTATTGGTATTCGCTATCCAGAAGATGTGACACTACCTCATAGGGGCAACGCATTCATGTCATCTCTAGAGTTGATCGTACACATATTTTGCATTCTTTTCATTACACTCCTACATTTATCGTGTAATAAATTTGCTAATTTCTTTGTCTTAAATGTCTATTTTGTAGAAGATAATAATGAAGAGAAAGAGGATTAAACCAAATAAATACAGTTAAAATCAAATTTAACTGGATCTATTTGGTTAGCTGAGGATGATCCCAGATCTAGTTAGAACAAATCAAGGATTGGGGCAAATGTTCCGCTGAAGATCAGAACAAATCAGAAAGATAACACCAAATAGAAATCAGTAAAATTCAGATTTCTATAAATCCATTTTGGTTAGCTAAGGATCAATCAAGGATAATATCAAATATAGAGAGATAAATGGATAGAGAGAAGATCAACGATGAGATGAAGCAAGTTTGACTCAGATTCTGACTGGATACATTTCAGTATTTGAATCATAACTTTCACTACCAAATCTCAAATCTAATGATTCAAGATGATCTAGAAAGAGGACTTATATAGCTACAACTCTTATGTTGATCACTATTTCAAATTCTATCATTCGATAAGTAATATTCAGCAATCAACACGCCAATAAACTGCAGATCAGAACTAAATATCCACATCAAATTAAGTTTGGAGATAAGGGAGGATTCAAATTTAGAAATAGCCAGCTTTCCTTATCTTCATACTCCTCTAAACTCTACATTTCTTCTATAAATACCTACAAACTCAAAGGCAAGGGCGAACGACCAAGCAGAGAATAGAACTTAGGATAATTTGTAGTTTGTAACTTAGGTTTTTTGTTTTTTTATGTAATTTTTACTTTTCTTTATGTAACTGAAAGGAGAGACGACTTTCATGGAGGAATGAGAGCAATCTTGTACTGCAGATGACACCTGTGTAAGTGATCTCTTCTTCCATTATTATTTGAATCGAATCAAAGTTTCTTTTTCTTTCTTTACTCTTATTTTCTTTTACTCTCCTCTGATGTGTTGCAATCCAAGAGAATCCAATAGCCTCGAGACTGCTTAGCCGTTGCAAGTGTCCGTGATGGCCTATGGTGATGAACAACCCTTCTCTTGCTAGTATAGTTTGCCCTTTTATTCGTAGTGTAGATCGAGAATGGGGAAGATCCTATACGCCATGCTTGATTGCCTTCAAAGACAAGGTAAGTCGTCGCAATGGATCCAAGGTATACGAGCACTAAAGAGGTAAGTAATTTTTAGGTTGTCTTTCTTTTCCTTTATTCTTTAGTTTCAATATCACAATCTCTAACCATTTTTATCACCCTTTTTAATTTCTTTATATATAATCCATTTTTTTCATTTTCCCACCGTCTCAATCTACCACTTTCTTTCTAACTTCACTTTAACCTAATTTTTCTCTTTTTCTTTTAAAGAACTAAAGAAGAACTTTAACCATACTTTGTATCTTAAAAGAAGACTTACTCAAAAAGCTTCCATCGCTAGTCCCTCCTTGTGGATCACGACCAGCATAGCCACTTGCTATAGTGGCAGAATTGAGTAACTTGCACTTTTCACTCTTAGTTCTGAAATTTCGTATTTTGTGTGCAGGTTATAGCTCAATCAAAATTTTGACGCCGTTGCTGGGGAGGGACGGTAAGTAATTCTCTTTAAAGTTTATATTATTGGTTAGTTTTCTTCTTTATTTTTTGTACAGATTTAATAAGAAGGAATTCTTGCTGTAGTGGACACATAAGTGGCCTTGGACTCTGCTCAAGAAAGTAGAGACAAGAAGCCCTCAGATTTGCTACAGTCCAGTGGCAAACTAGTGAACTACTAACCTGTACTTTTTGCAGGTTGGCTGAATTGCGTAGTTCAAATATCTATAGCATTTATTTCCTTGTTTGCCTCACTGTATTTAATTTCTAACCTCAACAGTAAAATGATGATTGTAAATGCTAAAAAAAGATTTAGACTTTGCATTTAGGCACGTGTCTATTTCATTACATTTTCTATTTACTGTTGAAGAGTGCTAGAGCCAAGGTATGTGTGCATATCATTTAGTATAAGGTTCATTCTTGTATGATTGCTTGAATGTTACTTTTTTCTATATACTTGTACACTGCACTAAATTGATTTAAGGGCTTGTCCTATAAACAAGATAAGGTGGGGAAGTCATTACCCTCCCTTAGCTCACAAACAATCTCCTCACTCACTAACCCAAACCTAACTAAAAATGAGTAGACGTTGGCCCTAGGAACATCTCGGACTCAATTAGGAGATTATCTTAAGGGGAAAGGTGTTAGAATTTGACTCCTGCCAAATCAGTGTCTAGGAAGGGGATTAAGGGCTGAAAGCCTGAAGGTTGGTGGTTACTTAATTAAGGAACGTCTTTGACGGATAACCTCCCACCAATCTTGCCCTGACCTGGCTGATTAGCTTGTGGTCAAAGTCTGCATTATACCTCCTATGGACAGTCTAACCAGTTAGGAGTCGCCTAGGTCAACGGTCTACCCTAACTTAGGTTAGAATTTTTTCTTTTTTGTTTGCTTATTTGTATGTTTTTTTCTTTATTTGTGTTTTATTATGTGATATGGCTTATAACAATAATTTTTTCAATTTTAATGGTAATCCATATCACACACCAACCTCTTTTTCGATTATTATTAACCCAGCATATCATAACTTTAACCAACCTAGTGAGCTGGATTGGTCTTATCCGAATCAATATAACCCATGCCCCCAATCTTTTAACCATAATTTCCAGGATAACTTCAACTCTTCACAGAGTCAGTGGAGATTCACCTCCGCCGAGTCCAATTTTCAACCAACTTGTCCCCTTATCCACCTTGTCCACAATATTTCCAAGATTCATACTCAGTTCCACCAGTTCAAAATAGAAAACCATCAATTTTGGAAATGAGTATGTGTGAGTTCAAACAACAATCACAAAATCTGATGGACTCACAATTTCACCACCAATTTCAAAACAACACTTCATCTTTTTAACAAAATGATGAACCTATCAACTATGAAAAGATGCTTGAAGCCATGACTCAGGCTTAAAACGCTCGTAATTATGACATAGATATGATGGTCTAAACTCTACGTTCTCACCGTTTGGCCAGTTCTGATGTTGTTAACCATTCTGTTAGAGCTGAAGAGTCATGTTGTTTTGGAAAACAAAGTTCCATTTCAGCACAATCATTTGAACTTACCCAAACTCTAAATTTTAAAAATGATATTGACAGTTTGACAAGTTATTCCTTTCTTGAAATAGAACTTGAGAATGAATATGATCATTAACCTCAACTTAGTGATTCAATTCTATTTCCTGATTCGATAATAACTCCGGTGTCTTCTCCTGATTTCAATCTTTTTCCCAAGTCAACATTGGATCCTGTGCCAATTCATTATGAAATAGAATCACCCATCTTTGATAATCATCATATTGAACTTGACCAATTTCACACTTTTGAAAGTCCCATTGACAAATTGAAAAGTTCTCATTTTATGAAATTGAACTCAATGAGAAATGTGACTTAGATTCTCAAATTTGTGATCCAGTTCAAATTCCCGAATCAATATTGACTCCTGTTTTGTTACCCGATTTGAATAATATTTTAGAGTCAGTTTTGATTCCCACACCTGTCATTCTTGAACTTGAATCACCAATATTAAGTCGTATTCCATTGTGAAAAAATGAATGTGGACTTGAGTTTCAACTTCTTGATTTGGACCCACTTCCCGAACCAATCTTGACTCCTGAACCTTTACTTGACATAGTCACTTTTCTGAGTTGGTATTAGTTCCCATATTTCCTAAGTTCAAGTCAATCATTCTATCTATTCACACTCCATTTTGGGACAAGGCGGTTGAAAAATTATCTTTGAAATTAATTATGGAATTTGGAAATTAGATGGGATAAAATATTTAATAAAAATTATTCATGTATATATCATTTTAGTGGGTTATATTAGAGAAATTTCTGGTGGGTTACTCCAAACTCCACGAAAAATCGATTGGGCCGCATTTCGTGGACCAATCAGACCACCACCGGAACCACCACCTTAAGGTAGCATTTTCCTTCCCTGTCTTCTTTTTCATGCATTTATGCATTTATTCATACATTGAGGACAATGCATGAGATAGGTGTGGGGGAGGATTTTAACATAACTTAGGTTTTTCTTTTTATTAAAAAAATAATAATTTTTAACATTTTCTTTATTTTTAAAACTTTTTAAAAATAGAAACAATATTTTGACATATTTTTTGTAAGAAATTAAGTCAATTTTAAGGAATAGGAAAATCAAAATTAGGATTTCTTAAACGCGATCAAAATAAGATTATTTGTTTGATTTTTAGGGTTAGGAAGATAATTTGTCAAAGTAATTTAGTCCTGATCTTTACCTTAATGAAATATGCACACTTCATACACTTGCACACTTAGTGTTCAAAACAAAGATTCTTATGCCTTATAAAGGGAAAAAAAGAAAAAATATATAAATGAAGATGAACAAATCTAATTATTGATTAGTTAGGTGCTTTGGCCTAAGTATGCCTTGGAATTTATGCGAAAGATGATTAGATAAGTCTGAGAAGAAATATATAAAATAAATCCTCTGATTAAGCTGGGTATTTGTGCCTAATAAAGCATAAGATTCACGCCTAAAAGTGATTCATATAATAAAATCCTTAGTTTTGTGGCCTTATTTGCTCGAGTCCTTAACTCCTTGGGGTGTTTTCTCACCCGGTGCCCTAAGACCGTTTGGTTTGGGAGTCACCGATTAAAGGCTCGTTACATGGGCAGATTAGAAAGCCTAATATAACTAAGAAATAATACCACCAAATATATATATATATATATATATATATATATATATATAAATAAAAAAAGACATAAGAGTAAGAGTTAATGAACCCTTAGTCAAAATTTTCATGGTCACAAAGTGCATATGACTTAGGGTAAAGTAATAGACTAGATGAGAAGTACAATTTGACTCCTTACTTTGATTGATAACAAATTTTTGAATAGAGACTAAGTTTAGGAATGAAAAATTTAATTTTCTTATAACTTATAGATTACTTAAAACTTACAATAATATTTCAAATATTTTTCTTTCAAAATGTGTTTTGAAAATACTAATATTTTTCTCTTTCTTTATGGATTTTGTGGGTGCAATCCACTGAAAACCCTCACGAGACAAAACTCGTCCTCTAGGGGTAACCAAGAGGTTTAACGGCTTGTTGCAGAAGCTCAGTGCAATCGTGTGACCTGCGAAAGTGGTCTAACAATCTTTAGTTTAGTTTTGTTGTTTTGCTCGAGGACGAGCAAAAGATAGGTGTGGGGGTGTGATCGTACACATATTTTGCATTCTTTTCATTACACTCCTACATTTATCGTGTAATAAATATGCTAATTTCTTTGTCTTAAATGTCTATTTTGTAGAAGATAATAATGAAGAGAAAGAGGATTAAACTAAATAAATACCAGTTAAAATCAGATTTAACTCGATCTATTTGGTTAGTTGAGGATGATCTCAGATCTAGTTAAATAAATCAAGGATTGAGGCAAATGTTCAGCTGAAGATCAGAGCAAATCATAAAGATAACACCAAATAAAAACCAATAAAATTTAGATTTCTATAAATCCATTTTGGTTAGATAAAGATCAATCGTGGATAATATCAAATACATAGAGATAAATGGATAGAGAGAAGATCAACGGATGAGATGAAGCAAGTTTGACTCAGATTCTGACTGGATACATTTCAGTATTTGAATCATAACTTTCACTATCGAATCTCAAATCTGATTATTCAAGATGATCCAGAAAGAGAACTTATAGAGCTACAACTCTTATGTTGATCACTATTTCTAATTCTATCATATAGCAAGTGATATTTAGCAATCAACATGCTAACAAACTGCAGATTAGGACTGAATATCCACATCAAATCAAGTTTAGAGATGAGGGAGGATTCAAATTTAGAAAAAGCCAGCTTTTCTTATCTTCATACTCCTCTAACCTCTGTATTTCTTCTATAAATACCTGCAATCTCAAAGGCAAGGGCGAACGACCAAGTAGAGAATAGAACTTAAGATAATTTCTAGTTTGTAACTTAAAGGCAATTGGAGAAGAAGAACGAAACAAAGGAAGCAAATCAAGAAAAAGGGTCAGGTCGGTCGACCACGGCTTAAGGCCGATCGATCGCCCGGTCGACCAGAAAATACAAAAAGAGGGTGTTACAGCCGGTCAACTGGTCATTCGACCGCTGTGCCAGAACGAGCGACCGCTCAGGCGATCGTCCTGATGCGCTAGTCAGTTTTGTTTCAGATTTTGCATGAATAGGTTCTCTTTTCTGGTGGAGTTCGAATAGAATTCAACTTCTATTCAGTGAAGGTTTGTTCTAAAGTTTAAAGGGTCTAGAATTGTTCTAGATTAAAAAATTAACTCCTACAAAAATCGATCTTCTTCAAGTATCCGACGATCAAGATCATCTCGTACTTCGAATAGAGTTTGTATTGTAGAATACTATAAATAAAGATTGTAGTCTAGTATATTGTACACAAGGAAAATAGAGGAAGCCAAGATAAAGAGAGAGGTGACAGTGCAAAGATAAAAGAAATACTCTTGTAATCTACTGGGATTTAAGGGGAAGGTGAATACTCTCGTGGGAATTAAGGGGAAGGTTAGATCTCTTGTACTAAGTTTATTAATAAAACTCTCTCAAGTTCTCTCTGTGTGAATGTAGGCCAACTTTGGGGGTTAAATGCTTGTGTTCTTTTTTGCCCTTTTATCTTGATATTGCTAGTTTGCTCTATAATAGTATTTTTTGCAAGCATCATATATCGTCAAAGTTTCGCAATATCAATCACGATCGGGCGTATAACAATTGGTGTCATAGCCCGATTGTTGGTGTGTGTCCCCAACAAAAAATTCTTTGCTTCCAAGTGTTTTAGGTCAAACTTGCATTAACTAAGATTAATATAGATCTTAATTCAATTTACAATTAGACCTTTCTTTTTAGACATTGATTCAACCCAACTATATCCGGTAGGTTTTGGGAATATTAAGATTTTTATTTAAATTAAGAAGAGTCTAAATTTGATCATTTTTAAAGAGAGTTAAAAGCAATAAGTAAGACATAATGCGAGGCATATGTTAATGTGCCACTTCAATAATGTCGCTATTTTTTAAATAGTAGCCTTGATTTTAACTCCATTATAATTAAGACCTTTTTAAACATGAACCTAACTATAATATCTCCATGTAAGGTTAAATATCAATAAATTTTAAGCTAATATTGGAAAAAAAGAAACTACAAGAATATCCAATTTAATCATTCAAGAGAAGTGTTTGATGTCATAAATTGACAAAAATTTTGAGATATATATAAACATGAGTGTAGTGGTCAAAATTTGACCTTCTCCAAGATAGGGACACGTCCCTCGTCCACCAGCTCATTTATCTTTGTGCTTTGGCAGTTATCTGTAGTCGGGGATCTTTCAGAAAAAAATCTATCACCACAAATTGATGCTTTTCATTGAGAGCTTGAATCCTCACTCAAGATCTCTTCCCCTTTAACCAAACTCTTCCTCAAAAAGCTCCTCCAAATAACCATGGCCTCGAAAAAGCAGCTGACCACGGACAACGGGACTGCCTCCAAGGGAAATCCATTGCCACCCCCAAACACCCATAGTCGTGACCTCGCCGCCAAAGATTCCTCCTTATTATCGCAAGGGGCAACCGGTGACATTCGTTTCACCACCCCTTAATTTGGGCCAACTCCAAATGTTCATCGACGTGGAGGAGATGACGAAGCAAGCGTTCCTGAATCCCTCTCCGAATTTGCTCTAAGCCTTTCAAGTGGGTGAGCACTTTACTTCGTTGAAGCTCTCCGTTCAGAACGTCTTTCAGGCAATCAAAGATCAATCCTAGGTGAAGCGCTGAGAGTCGATACCATATGATCCTTTCCTTCCCGGAGCGAAAGAATACTGATCCTTCCATCACAGCAAGGGACATCGAATTGCCAAATGTCAATCCCTCTGCAAGTGCCTTGAGTACCTAATCTGAAAAGGGTTCCTTCAGGAGTACATCCTCCACCCCGGAGCCGCGTTCGAAGCAGAAGGACAACTGAAGGCTCCACCTCCGACTCAACCGCAACTTATGGTCACCGACTACAAAACGATTGACTAATTCGATCCCACCAATGAGAGCAAGAGAGTAACTTATCAACAACACTCCATGTATCTTGAATTCTAGGTTTTTTTTCAAATATTGAATAAAATTTTGTTCCGACTCCTAACCTCTTTACAACATCCTTCACAAGATCCGCCAACAATCTACGGACCCGCCAAACATCCTTCACAAGATTCGCCAAATGATCTCCGGACCCACCTTTCATTATCCTACGGGAGGCGGAGGAATTCAAATTTTCGTCCTTGCAGCGAGGCCTCCGTGATCCTACGAGAGGAGGAATCTGAATTTTCATCTTTAAGGCGAGCCCTCCGTCATCCTACGGGAGGCGAAGGATTCTGATTTTCGTCCTTGAGGTGAGCCATCCGTCATCCTACAAGAGGCGAAGGAATCCAAATTTTTGTCCTTGAGGCGAGCCCTCCGTCATCTGACGTGCCCTCCGTCATCCTACGGGAGGCGGAGGAATCTGAATTTTTGTCCTTGACTCACGGGAGGCAAAGGCATCCATTCGAGGATCATTTTACGAGGGATCACTCAGTAATAGCCCACGGGCTCCCTCTGTTGAAGCCTACAAAGTTGAACAATTTTGATGATGGACAAGCATTTATGATTACTCAACCTCAGTTGAAGCCAGTTGAAGCTTTTGGGTATTTTTGGATATTTTTGTGTAATTTTAGAATATTGTGAAAAGCCTTGAACATTACACAAATAAGTCGACTTGACATCCTATTACAGTCGACTACCCTCCCTATAGTCGACTTGAGAAAACCCCTAGTCGACTAAGATCTTCTAAAACAAATGACCCAACTTTCTGTTTGTTCTCTGGCATCAAAATTAGTCGACTTTCCCTCTAGCTATAGTCGACTAACAGATACCCTAGTCGACTATAACATTTCCCAAGTCGACTAATACCCTCTACAAACATTTCCCCACTCTCTGTTTCTTGTCTGGCATCAAACTTAGTCGACTTCCCAAAATATATAGTCGACTAACCCCTTATCTAGTCGACTAACTATGCCTATATAGTCGACTACATTCAGTTTTCCAGAAACTAAGTATCTGTATCAGCCAATATATAGTCGACTTACCCCATATATTAGTCGACTAAAGTTTGAAAATTTTGTTCTTCTAGTCGACTAATCTCTTATCCTAGTCGACTAATGGCAGCTGATAACTGCTGTGCAGTTGGTGAATTTTGGTGTGTTAACCAACGTTTCAAAATTTAAATTTGGCCTGATAACTATCCTAACTTACTATGGATTTCACCTATAAATAGGGGTATTGTCCTAGGGTCAAATCACCAATTCAAATCCAAAGTTTTCAGCCTAAAACTCTCTCCAAAAATTCTGTTTTCTGAAAACCTGTTCCACTTTCAGTTTCTTCACCAAATTCCAAACTCTATTGTGAAGATTTCTGAAATTACTCCTATAAGAAACCTTGTCCACAAGCACATTCAAATTCAAGGCTTATAGGATCAGTTGTAATCATTCAAAGTGGATTATTGTACAAGGGCGTCTTCTTGGAGTAGAAGAAAGTTGTACAAGGTGTTTGTTCTCTTGGTGTAAAGAGGAGTTGTGCACATTTGGCAAAGGGCGTTTTGTCAAGTGGTGTATAAGGTATTGGTTGTGGGTGTACACAAATCAGGAAAGGAAAATCTCAAGCGGTTTGCTTGGGAACTGGATGTAGGTCACAAGGACCGAACCAGGATAACTCTCTTGTCTTTGCGTGTGCATTTTCTGAGTTTATCTTGTGAATTTTTTATTTCTTGCAAGTAGTTTCATTTAAATTTTATAAACACTATTCACCCCCCCCTCTAGTGTTTGTGTTGCTTTGATTATAGATCCTACACCCTCTCGCCTTTCTACAGGCAGAGAAAACCTTCTGTTGCTAGTGCTCGGAGTCTGACACCTCGCGAATTGCTTGCAGTTCCCCCCTTAGTAGTCCTACTCCGCTGTTGAGGTTCCCTCCTCACTTGGAGTCCTATGTTTGTACATTCTGAGATTGGATCCCCTATATCCAGAAATGGTAACTCAAACATCTGCCTATGGACTCCCTCTGGCTCAACCCCTTATTAGGGCACATTCATCCACCAAAGACCCGCCGACAGTTCTTGTCAATCCTACTCTGCTGCTAAGGTTCACTCCTCACTCAAAGTCCTATGTTTATATGTTTCGAGACAGGATCCCCTTATCCAGAAACGATAATACAAGCATCCGCCTATGGGTTCCCTTATTGGACACAACTATCCACTGTCAGAACCGCTAACAGTGCCCCCTTGCCAGTCTAACTTCGCTGTTGAGGTTCCCTCCTCACTCGGAGACCTATATACATTCCGAGATGGGATCCCCCATCCGGAAATAGTAGCGCAAACATCTGCCACGGGCTCTCTCCGACTCACCCCTTAATTGAGCACTACCATCCACCAAAGTAGCGTTGGCAGTTCCCCCTTGCCAGTCCTACTTCGCTGCTAATGTACCCTCCTCACTCGGAGTCTTATGTTTGTACATTCTAAAATAGGATCCCCTATTCAGAAACGGTAATGTAAACATCCGCCTACGGGCTCCCTTCGATTCACCCCCTTAATTGAGCACAGCAATCCGCAAAAGAACCGCTGGCAGTTTTCCCTTGCCACTCCTACTCCGTAGTTGAGGTCCTCTTCACTCATAGTCCTTCTGTTTGTACGTTCCGAGATAGGCCCCTCGTCCGGAGACGGTGACACACTCGCCTACATGCTCCTTTTTGTCTCGCCTACGAGCAAATAAACTGTGCCCACAACTTCCCTCCGCCAATCTGTCTCCACCATAGTTTGTACGTTCCGACATTGGATTCCTCATTCTGGAGACGGTAACACAAATGCTTCTTACTTGTTTCACTCTTGCCTCTAGGAAGTCAAGCCTCTAAAGGGGTATGAGTATTTCGAAAACTACAAACCAAGCAAGATCCAAACATACATAACCAATTTTTGTTCCAAAACTATTCCATTATATTTCATTATCTTACATCTAACGAATGTGATACATGAAATCCTTTTACATCTTTGTGTTTTACAATTTTTTGAAAAAGAAACATAGGAAAAATCAGATATGTACTGATCCTGCCACCGTTAATAGCTCCGAGGAGGCTAACTCCGATCTCCCATCCAACCAACCGGAACCATGCCGAGTAGCCAAAACTATCCGCTCACAAGGAATCAAGACTCCTACGGAACACCTGGTCATGTCATTGAATGTGTCACAACAGGGTTATCACGTCAACTAATATGGCGCACCAACTCCACTCTTTTGACTTCCCTTCCGCAGGATCCGACAAGCAAAGGAGCTGGGATATTTGTAGTGGTCAAAATTTTACCTGCTCCAAGATGGTGACATGTGTCTCTCATCCACTAACTCTTCGAGGATCTTCAGGGCGCCCCTCCGAAGCCCTCACCGCATCCGGTCTCCTTAAGGTTTTCTCCCCTCTGAGGCTCTCTTCTTTTCAAAAGATCTAGCTCCGAACTCGAAGCTTTAACAACAGATCAACCCTAATCTCCGCTTATAGTTATGCAGCTTCATCCTCCCTCGCGTTCATAATATGAACACCCCTGTCAGCGCGGGCAATTATGGTCAGTAGCGGATGTTCCTGAATGCCATCCCAACTGACCAACGTCGGTGATCATTGATGTTACAACAATCTAGCATGTGCAAATCATGTAGTTACGGGGATCTTGGATTGTACTCATCCGCCTCCATGCCGACTACTAGTGTCAGGTATAAAATCTATTCTTTTCGAAGGAGAAAGGCTTCCTTGGACCTCTTCTTTCACCATACCTTTTATATTTAGAGCACATACTACACCTACACCTCCACGACCATAAGTCACCTTATGCTAGCAGTTTACCTCTGCTAGACCCAGAGTCTACGCTGGCAGTTTCCCTCTGCCGGCTGCCGTCCTTTCCGTACCTTCCTCCAAACTGTCTACTGATTCTCACGTCTAAGGACATTAGGCCAGCATCATACCGGTACTCCTAATCTGAAACTTGCTCTTTTAGCCAGTACATTATTGACTATTATTCAATTCACAAGCTAATTTTTTTAGCCAGTGCATTACTGACTAGTTTTAACCTATCTAGATCCCACCTTCATTTCTCTATTTATATATACATATCACATTGTAACACGGTCCAGTTCCCTATTCATATCCAAAAACAGACTTTTAGTTATCTTAGATCATGCATATCTGAAAATGCACTAGTGGTGTTTCTTTCATGGACTTCAAAATTGATTTTTTTTTAATTGATTCAGGGGATGTGGAGCCGGGGCCGTGTTGGGTTATAATGCTTCAGGTACATGTTATCATTCCTAAACTTCTGCAGTTATGCAATAAAACAGTTTGCATTGATCGAAATTGTGTTGTTATTGAAAAGTTTCATGGTGTTTTATGTTCATTTTATTAGAAGAGTCAAGAGGCCAAGCGGTTAATCCAATTTCATACAGAAGATAAATAATTAGTGAATGTTTTATTACATTAAATGGGAAGACCTTTAGTTGGTAAAAGTTATGGGCAATGTGCTCTATTTGGCTTTTTGTGGTTGTCCCGTCTCTTATGTTCAAATGGTAGTTCCTTATGGCAAATGTAACACCTTTCCCTCTTTCTAGACTCCCTTAGTCTAGGATAATTTTGAAGAGTTGCTCTTGATTGCATGAGTGTAAATTGCATGACCAATGGGTAGTTTTCTTAAATTCTATCTATGACAGCATGTTATAATTTTCTAAATTTTATCTAACCGTAGCCGAAAGAATAGGTGTTTCTTTCTGTTTTAACCTTTATTTTCATTATTTATGAGATGCCCATAACTCTGATTCTGAACTATAGTGTGGCATCTTCCCATGAATAATACTTTTTTCACTTTTCTGTTCAAATGGAAGCGATATGGTGGTGAACATAATAGACAATGTGTTGTGGATTCCATCAATTGAGAAAATCAACCAGGATGTTGACTTGTGGCCATCTTGACCAAGAGACGTGAGGATCTCAATTAAACAGAGGGAATCGGATATATTTTAGTGAGTTAGGAACATGGAGGGAAGGGTTTTTTCTAACATGGCAGGTGTCTCATGTGAAAGGACAATAAAGGAACCCGCCCAAGTTTAGCCCATTGCCAAGGATTAGTTGTGCTTGATCCATATAGCGATTGATGGCTTGTCTTACTGTTGTATATTTTACGTTTTGTCTCACTTTTATTTGAAAAACATTACAGATTGGACTGTTGCATTGGAGATTATGATCTGAATGGTCTCCATGCAAACCAGCCTGTTCAATTCAAAGTCACTGTTCTTCACCTAAATAAGCCTCAAGCTGTTAAAGGCTGTCGCCTTGGCACCACAGTGGCATCTCTTTTCTGGTTGAACCCAGGACTAGTGGACCAGTGTTTTATAAGGTGAATACTGCCTGGTTGGACCTAGGATTCATGGACAGTGTTTTAAAACGTGAATACTGCCTGTTTACATCTTAAAGCTTGCGGAATACGCATATAGCTTTTTTCGCCATTCAGAGAACTATTCATTTAGTTACTTTGTTAACTAAACTGGCCAATTCAGATCTCTTTGTTGTTATATGTAGTGTACTTGTCTGATGACAGATTCAACCTGTGTTTAATTTTGTATTTCTCCTCTTCTTCACAATGCTTTGGCAGTATTATGGTAACAGTGGAGCAACACTATTGTCTCTCTTTTAAGTAATCATAACTTTGCCTTTTATCCCTGCTGTATTCTTGCAATGTTAAGCATAAAGCAATTAAGAGTCATGAATTGTAGTACCATCATTTTAACCAAGCCCGCAATCAAGAGATCTTTCAAGTTGACTGCATGGGAAATAGGACTATAATGCTCTAAGAACTTGAATCAATACACATAATGAGCCTTCATTACCAAAATGTTACTCCATATCTCAATTATTTGTAAGGACTTAGCTGACGTTTACTTACAGAGATGCATATAGAAGAAGTATGGAAGTGAAAATAAGTATTGGCTGCACTATGTATCTCTTGATATGTTTTCCTCTTTATTCACTGGTGATCTCTTAATTCTTAGGTACTTGAAAATCTTCCTCATGATCTTGTATATTCTCCAAATCCAGCGTCTCCATGGACGGAGGTTTGGCTTGAGAGAATGCCCGACAGGTTTTAACTCTTAGATTTTATCCCTATCTATATAAGTTTCTTTTATTTATACTGATTTCCCCTTTATTTTCATTCAATTACCAAACCAGCATGCTCTACTTTGCTCCAAATTTCTTATCCTATTAGCTTCTTTATATTTAGGCTTAGTTATTATAGATTTGTGCACAGTATACAACAGGACAATGAGATGGCGATGTCATAAAGTATTAATAGTAGTTAAACATTGGAAAACACTGAAATTTATAATCAAAATGTTTGTAAAATTACTTTCAATTAGTTTTTTTAAACTTTCGTTGCCTCTTCAAATAATTTGTCCTGTCTAAAGTTCTTTGTTTTCTTCTTTTAAAAGTGGCATCAAAAGACACATCAAAGGTAAAATCAGAAGTTTGAATAGATTGATAGATCACTGGAAACCAAGCTCTCATGTTGGAACCAGCTGAAATATAGTGTGAGTAACTCATCTTACCACTGGCCTTGTGTATGCTCAGAATGTGATAAGCCTTGTCTTCTAATTTTAATTGTGGACATGTTTTTGAATGCTCCAACATATAGGATCCAGTCCTAATTTAGGTTTTAGTTAAGATTGTCTTGGAATTTTCTCGGCCCTGATGGAGCAAAATGTACCTAGGGCTAGCATATGAGCTTAGACAATACTGAATATTATCTAGATTCTTGGAATGGAACAAACTCAGGCCTTTTTGCTTATTTATGAGATTTACTCTTCGTTTAGCTCAGTGTTGTTCTAAGATTTGAATTATGTGATAGTAAAATTAGAGGGTAACAAAAATGTTATTCTTTTCCCATTCGCTAGATATAATCTAACATTTCAGACAGTCTATACGCCTGTTAGTGACATGCTAAAACTTAGAACTGTAGTAAAGATTTTTTTTTTTTTAACTGTCCTAAGGTTCTTTATTTTGAGAAGTCAGTCTTTTCTACAACCACCATAAATCTATCCTTTATTAGACATAGTACAGAATCTATTTTGTTATGTACTTTGTAGTCAGTGATGAAGCCATAAATTTTCACAGGGGGCACAAAAAATTCAGTACATGTTGCGTAATTATAACCCAAAACATATAACAAATAATCATGAAGAACTTTCCCCTCATAATCTCAATTTCTTGACGCTTCTCTTTTCTTTCTCTTCTATAAAAAGATTTGACTGAATCTTTCTTTTTTCTACCTCAATTGGGTTTTGTCTGATCATCCTTTGATTTTCAATTACAGATAAGCTCTAGCACCTTAATGAGTTGTCCTCTTCTAGCATCATTTATTGTGTAGTAAAAACCGTTGTCTCAGATGATCCCTTATCTATTGATTTTTTTACTGAATCATCTCGATACCAAGCCAGTGCAAATTAAGTTGGGACTTGTATTGAAGGGACGCTCGATGCACGCCAGAAGCAAATGCTACACCCTTCAGCCAAATGGAACTGGGTTCTCATGAACAATGCATCCATCATTTTACTTTCCAGAAGCACAGTTGGGATATGTCAAGACCAGTTGACATCACGGTTTACACAATGTTATGGTCCATTTATTTAAGTTGATGCCCCCCCAAACTACTTCCTCTTTAGATTTACAAACCTCACTTCATTTAACAAGCGACCCTTTTCTGTTGTTGAGATCCTTGGGTGAGGGGGGGTGTCGTATGAGATACCACCGACTTAGGCATCTCTAAAAGATGGAAATAAAGTGACAAGGATGATAAGGTAGCATTTGAAAGAGGCAATTCTCTCACCGAAGGATAACATCGTCCCCTTCCACTCATCGAGTTTCTACTTCACACTCTCCATCGAAGGTGACCGATCTCTCTTCCTCGAGATGCTTGCGGTGCTCAGAAATTGTTTCACCAAAAAATTAAACAATGTCGTAATCAAAAGTGGCATTACAGTCCTTTTCATCGAGGCATACCTTGTTTTTGTTGTGCAACTTGGATTTATTTCTAGCTTTAATTTATTTATTATGTTTTACTTTATCATATACTCCACCTTACTATCACACATGAGAATTATTTTTTGTCTTTCTTGAGCAACATATGGGATTCCATATTGCGTCATTTGTCAAAATGACATTGCATTTACAAACATTTCCTAAGAAATCGTTACTTTGTACAAATTCCTACCCTTGTATTTGTTCAGTAAGTAAAAATTATAGTTTTCCTATATTAGACTCTCTCCTCATGTTGTTTACTCTATCTATCCTCTAGTCACACTCCTCGACACCTTTGGAATGATTATCATATGTGGCATGCTAAAATGTCCCAAGCTTATAAAATAAAACCAAATACACATTAACTTTAGCCAAAGTGAAAGTTATATTATATATACTTAGTATTAATAAAAAAAAGTTAGTTATATTTTGTTCTTACATGCATTATTTATCTCTTTAGCTTAGATATTTGTAATAATTAACAATTTCAAAAGAAAAGATTGATAGAAATATTATGAGCTTATGCTTCACCTCGTAGGGAGGTATGGAGGTTCAATGCTTCCTCTGGTGCCTCCTCCTTTTTAGAAACGGACGTGTCATTAAGGTTGACTACATGCATTATGTTACTGTTGTATGGATTGTTTTGTCAAGAAACCTGTATTAGCAAAACGCTATTATCGATCGGTTTCTTGATATTTTCACATTTGTCCTTGTCCAAGGAAGCTTACAAGTCTTTGAGGTCTATAAGCCGATACAAGATAAACTGATTGCCGAATGCATCAAGATTATTGGCATGGATAAAGACCTTACAAGTGGAAGCATACTAACCTCAACTGTGAAAAGCATGTGGTCAAAAGCATTTCCGAGCCCGAGGCCTCAAAGAGCATGGATACCTACAGGCTGCCTGGTGGGTTGAACTTTCTTTAGTTTGCTCAGTTAGTTTAATTGCACTTCTTTCTTGGAGGAAACAAACTCAAATTTTTCTATGTAAGTTGCTTGTGCTATTAATGATGCAGCAATTATTGGAGGCTCTGCATTGGGCTCTACCAAAGATGTCTCTTATTGCTTCTGACTTTAGCTACCTTCCAAATATCAAAATAGCTGGTGATAGAGCCCCATTGGTTTCCACTAAGGTAATCCTTTTAAATTGTTGATAAGTTATTATGTTGCTAATGGCTTTTTAGTTTAATTTTCTATAGGTGATGTTTTTGGACCTTTTTCATGTACCTTAGTATTGATATGTTAGCAAAATTAGTGACTGGGTCAGCATGATGAAACAGCAAAGAGCAGGTGATCTACTACCTCAGGGCATTCTCGCCTATAATCATTTAACTCTAATTTTCTCATTAAAAAACATGGCATGACTTTAAGAAGCATATAACATAAACAAATACTAGAAGTATAGAAATTAACAAATAAACTCATAAACAACAAAAAATACAAATTTACGAATAACTTCACTTAGAAATTTTAGTTCAAAGAAAAATTTATTGAATTAATAATTTGACATAAGAAAACAGATAAAACAACAAACATAAAAATAGATTTGACTAAAAGTTTTCTTATCACAATAACCACATAAACTAATAAAAAATAAATGACATTGAAAATCAGTTAGTATAAAAAATTAAACCTCCATCAAAGCTATATAAATTATAAAAGAACTGAACAAGAATGAGTTAAACTAAGAAAATATTTTACCCTCTGTAACATAAAGTTAATTATCAGTACCATGTCATTACCATAAAAAATATATGACATAAAAACCAACATCATATATATTACTAATAATTAATAAAGTTATGACATAAAAGAAATAGAAATTTAACAAACAACGATTACAACAATAATCCTTAAAGACAATATTGAGTTAACAGTTGACTCGAGCAATAAACCACATAAACTAATATAAAATGATTAATTTGAATTTTAAAGATATGATAAATTTAACTAAAAACACAATAGCTTATGAATTAGAACTTTCTATTTGTTTGGATCGCATCTAATGAAAACATGTTTTGGTTTAAGTTAGTGAGCAACAATCAATTTGTATTGCTACTAAACTTTATTAGATTTTATACAATCAGCATTTTTTTTGTGAGATTATTAATTCAAATATCATATATATCTTGATACACTGCCAAGTTAGCTATTTTATCATACACTAGATTCAAAACTGTAATGTAAACTTCATGAATTATTAAAGTAGACATGTTAAAACAACGCTTATTAACTATACTATTTTAAAGAATTTTTATTTAGTTCTAAAATGTTTTAAGCTGAAGACACTAAAAATATGATACTCCAATATAAAACAGACAATTAATACTAATTTTTAAAAGAGCTATTGATAACAGTACTGATATTAAACAACATTGCTCTGAACAAACAATTTACAATTTTTGAAATCAATAGCAGCTAACACTAATTTGTTTTCCCAGACGCTTGTTAGTGAACTAGGACTTCCCCTTGACCTATTGCTTGTCGATACCCAGTTTCATGACTGTACATGGCAGGCCCCTCTACTAACCTCTTAAATCACCCTCGACACTGTTTCTGATATATATTGAAAACTGTAAATATAAGCTATTCAACTGTACAAAAATCCATCTAGTTTGCTCAAAGAAATCAGTGGCGGGCGCATACCAGTTAAATTGTGCTAGTTGTTAACCAGAATCTGCTGGGAACCTTGGGATTATATCTTCAAAGAATTTACACTGTGGCACGCACCAAGGTCTGACATGGCCAAATTGTAGGATCAATAACAGAAATCAAGAAACCCATTTTTCAATATTGATATATCCTCTGTCCATTTACCAAGTAATTCAAATGCCATCACATTACCTGGCCCTTCATCCAATATGCAACTCAGTAGTTGGTTATTCGAAGTGGAAGAGGGGAGGGAAAATCAACTTTCAGATGGGTACAATTGATCTGGTTGACTTCTAATACCATGCTGGTCTAAAATATGTCCTTAAGCTTGTCTGGGGCCCACATGCAATATGTAGACATGCATAGTTGTTTTCACCAAATAATGAAGGGTCTTTTGTCCCAGAAGATGATGTTGAGGAAAAAATTATCTAGTTAAATTGTGGGTATGATATCAAACTGTTGCTTACTTTATATTTATGATACTCATTATGTCAAATGGCTGGCATAGATTCCTAGCAATGCGTCATGTGTCAATGGGAAAGAAGGCATAGCAGATATTCTCAACTGCCGTTGACTGTTGAATCCTGTTGGATTTGAAAGATTCACACCTCAACTAATTATGTAGAGTGTGGCCCATGGTTTGGAATATCGACCAATTCTGGTATGTATCAATGATCCCCGATATGATATTAACCCTATAATATTGACTATATTTTGACGGATATTGCTGATATGGTTGAAATTGGCAGCAAGTCTTGACGATATCGATGCTAGAAATGCCGATCCAATACCGAGACTTTAAATCATGGTGTGACCATAGATATTACATATTCAGGCCCGCCAAGGGAAGCAAAACTTGAAATCACCTAGAGGGGGGGTGAATAGGTGATTATGCTAATCAATGCACAAATTTAAAAATGAGATGATGCAACGATCACTCAAAGCAAGATTAGAAGCCGAATATCCCGTGAAGGGCTCTGAACTCCTTCCTCGTGATTCTTCTAAATAAGAGTTTGAGATGCGCAATGCAATCTTGTTGTGAGAGTATAGATCGACAATATAGAAATGAATGAAAAACAAGTTAATAACACAAGTAAACCAATCGCAAACACAGAGATTTGTTTCGAGGTTGCAGCACCCAGCTCTACGTCCCCGTCTTCACCCAGAAGGATTTCCGATCCACTAGAACTTCCACAAAGGATTACAACCACTAGGGAGTACCCAACTCCTCAATCACACTCCTCTAGTCCAGAGGTAGTGGAACCACAAATACAATAATCACTTGGTGATCAAAAGACCACAAACTCTCTTTTGAAAAACTTTTCTTTACAAAACCCTAGAGAATAATGTATAGGATTGAAGCTCAAGGTTTCTAAGTAAAAATAAAACAAAGTAGAAGAGAGTTTTGATTCAAAAACTTCAGAGAAAAATCAGAGATTAGAGCACAAAAACTGAGAATAAAAACTTCTTTCAAGAATACTCAAGCTTTGATTTCTTTTACAAATGTTGTTGTAATTCTCTTCAACCCCATCCACCCCTATTTATAGGATAATCAGTCAAGTACTCAAGTGGTATCATGATGTCTAGGATCAAGAATAATATACAAAATTTATTAAAGAGATATAAAAACATTCACAAGGCAATATATTTTGTGTATATTATATGTGAACTTGAACAGCAGTTAACTGGTGTGAATCATCAAGAACAATAATTTAGATATAAAACAGAATTTATTAAAGAAGAGAGTAGTAACAAACACTCACGTGAAATAATACCGAAAAACTCAATAAGTAAACAAAGAACACTCACATGAAATGACGCGGTTTCGTGTCCGAATCACCATCTGGTCTTCACTGCACGAACCAATACGGATATTTGGATCATCCTATGGATCGGTCTTTGAATCGCCAGTGTATCGGGTCCACAACGAGCACGAATTCGATCGAGTCTGGGTCTCTTGTTACCGAGTTCGGATCATACAAACGAGTCCGGGTGCCGCAACGCTGTAGCACGCAACCTACATACACGAATAGACCACACAAACATATATACATGATTATTCACACATACACAAATCAATACATAAAATATACATACATACATCCACATGCACTACACTTGCACACCATTCGACTTCACGCACACAACACACACTTGCATGCATACATACACATAGCATAAACACAATTACACACATAATTATCTATTAACACACACTAATATACCAACACACACAAGCACCCTACACATAGTTAAACACACACCACATTATCAACTAAAACACATGCCAAGGCACACCATTTATAGCACACTTGTACGTTATACACAATCACCCACTCACACACATTATATCACACACAAACACACATTATTTACGCAACACTCATATTTATTTACACAGCACTACACACGCACAACATAATGCCCACACTCAAATGTATATAAGGGTTTATGTACCTCAGCTGCCAGTTGAGAGAGTTCCTCAGCTTGGCGGTGACGTGACCCAATTTATGCCACATATCTGTGGCAGAGTGTAGGCGCTAAAAAAACTCAAAAATTCATCCTAAAGAACCGTCAATCAAGTTGATCAAAATACTTCCATTTTTTACTTCTAACCTAGCAAAAACTCATTCAAAACAAACTTTTACCGAAAATATTTGCAATTTACAGAGAAATTTCTGTTGAATTTATCTGCAATTATAAATTTTCTAATTCATCTACATCGAAACTATATATTACAACCTAAAAAATTGGTTGTAATATATAGTTTTTTTATTGCTTATTTTAGCGTTATTTTCAATTCATATAGGTTTAATAAAAGAAACTGAAATGAATAGAAAAATGAAATTTGATGTGGGACAGTCGTATATTTTTTTTGTATTACAAATATACAGTATAAAAAAATAATGAAATACAATGGTTAATGATTTATTTTGCAGATTTTATAAATTTGAGAATTTTATAAATCTCGTAACTGCCACAATATTTGCAGATTGTTTGGATAATATTTCATGCAATTTTTAATGAACGGCGACTATGGTCGGTCTTGGTACTAAAAAGTGATTTATTCTTAATGTATATTATAAATGCGACCAAGGTCGCAGTAGACATACATTCAAAAATATAATCAAAAATATATTAGCAATGCGACCATGGTAGCAGTCATAATATAACAAAAATTTTCAATTTTATATCACGAGTTCGACTCTAACTGCAGACCTTTTAGCAGTGCGACCATGATCGTTGTCTTAATATAACACAACTTTCAATGTTAAATCATGACTGTGATCGTAGTCGCACTCTTTATTCGCATAAAAATAATAGACGAAATATGCTATCGTTAAGCACTGCGACCATGCTTGTAGTCTTCATTCGCATACCATATGTAATAGAATTTTGATCATTTATAAAATGCAACAAAAGTCAGTCATAACAACAATCAGACTTAACAAAATAGATTAGTCCTGAGACCGTGAGAGCAGACCGCGTATATTACACCTTATAAAATATTATATTAATTATTCTGATTTGATTGAAGTAATTAATATCCTATCTACCGTGATACAACAACAGTCTCAAAAAAGAGATGCACTAAAATTAATCGCGATAAAGAAAAGATGTGCACCATACGAAATCTAAATATATAAGAAAAACATTTTATAAAAAGCTAATTTTTAGTTCACATCATAAATCTCTAGAAAAAGGGAACTCTTTGGATTCTCCCGCTACAACTGCTTCAATTAAATATTTAATTTCTTTTTATTACTTCTTCGAATACTCAACCATCACATATAACACTTATTACTACTATTCACGTTATTTCACAGTATTGGGGTTTTATAGTGCTTGAAACTAATATATTTTAAAGATCTCATATCTAAAAAAAATTTGTGCTCTTCTTTTTCAATTTGATTTTCAACCTTCCTGAAATAATTTATTCTTGAATCATGTCTTTCCCATCTTCTTCCTCTAAACACTCAGATTTCAACTTCAATCATTCTCTCACCGGTCCTTTTTCTTCAGGGGATTCTAGTGAATCTGATAGCAGTCTGAACTTCACTCCTTTTAATTATTTCACTACACATAATGTTTTATCTGATTCTCCTTTTTATGAGGATGATGAAGTTTTCATGAGGCCTAGTGAAGAGGAACTTATCCTTTGCCACTTTACGAAGACATGCTTGATGAAAGCATGTCCTATGATGCTGAAGGCGTGCTTTCTTTGAGCATATCCTCTGAAGGTTCTTCTTAACACGGATCAGAAGAAGAGCTTGATACAGACGATCCATTCTGTGAGTTTATCAACGAATCAAAATACCCTCAAAAAATGAAGAAAGCGAAGAGGACAGCGAGCCGGTCGATAAGAGAGAAGATGAGGAAAGAAATAATGAAGAGGAAGAAGAGGAGAATGAAGATGAATCTGCTTATGATGGTGATGACGACGAGGAATAGGATTTTCTGCTCTTCTTTTAAGAGCTTTTAATATTTTTTTTTGTAAGGTCTCTTTCTGACCATATTATGTTATAAATAAAATTTACTTCTATCTGAAAAATGATCTTTCATATTTTTAAAATACATGTAAAGTATGTTTCTTTCATGCATCACAGTAATCACAGGACTTCTGAGTGGTTTTATAAATACTGCTACCATGGTCACGGACCTAATATATTGCCCGCAAATATTGTTATCATACGATAAGAAATTTAATCATTTACTACAAAAAATGTAAATCTTTTATTAAGAAGTTAACTATGGTCGCACTCTGTGATTATAAATAAAAAATTATTAGTTTCACATCTCAAATGTGACCATGGTCGTAGTACTCAGATAATAATTACTCTCAAGTACAAAAACTGCGATTGTGGTTGCAGTCCATAATTAACTATATTGATACATGAAACTGCGACCATGATCGCAGTCCTGTCAAAACAGTTTGATCGTTGTACATTCAATCAAGTTAAAAACAGCAACCATGGTGTTTATCAGAAAAATTGAAGAGCATGTAAATTCTTTGTTTGATTGTAAAGAAAATTACAATTGATTAATAATTTGAATACAAAAGAGGGGAGAATAATTAGATCTCCACTTTATTTAATTCTGGGTTCTTGATGTGGCGGTAGAAAGTGAATCTTGTTTTCCGTTGATCGGGTGAGCGTCAAAGTCTTCTGAAAATTTTCTCTTCGGACTATGGATGGATTAGCGTAGCTCCTGTCCAAGGAAATCTTAAAGAGACTTGAGGCAAAACAAACTTGTACTCAGCAAGTCGTTAAAAGAGCCGAACTCTTTTGCGTTCCTTAGCTAGGGATTCTGATTTCTCCAAGATTTGCAATCACTCTACCCAAAAATTCTCCACCCCTCTTCAGTAGCAAATTGAGCTATTTATAGGGGTTTTAGGGGTAAAACTGTCCTCTAAAAATACTTCATAATAGGGTTAACTCCCTCATTACGTGGGCAGTAATTGACCCAGTAATGAGGGCAGTTATAACCGAGACGCGGGCTTTGAGCCTCGCGTTTTGTCGTTGAGGTAACGCTTGAGAAACGCGAGCTTCAAGTTCTGCGTCAAGCTTCTCGTGAGACGCGGGCTTCAGGCTCTGCGTCTAGGTATTGCATGGATGACTGAGATGCAAGTTTCAAGCTCTGCGTCTTAGCCATTGCAGTGAAGCAGAGACGCAATTTTTGACTCTCACGTCTTGGTACTGCAGTGATGCTGAGACGGGCTTTCATGCTCCGCGTCTTAGTAATTGTAATGATATTGAGATGCGGGTTTCAACCCTCGCGTCTTGGTGCTGCGCTAGTGGCTATGATTAGCCTTGCGTCTGGAGTTTGGACTATGCTTTTTGATGACTTGTCCTCAGTGATTTTTGGACAGTCTACAAATGGTCGCAGTCCAAAGTCTCAAATTAGCATATTTTACTGTATATCACAAATTAAAAAACAAATTAAAAAACTGCGACTACGGTCGCAGCGTGTAATACAAATACAAAGTTCTTCTCATGCGTGAAAAAGAGACAACAGCCACAGTGAAGAACAAATATATAAAATCATAAGTAAACTGTGACTATAGTCGCAGTCTTTATTCACCGTTTTTACATTTAACCTATCAAAAAACTCATCTACAACATACTATCGTTAAGCACTGCGATCATAGTCGCAGTTCTTATTCGCATGCCACATGTATTTTGATCGTTTATACTTGGCATGCGAATAAATAAACTGTGATTATGGTCGCAGTCAGTAAAATCCTTACAGATCATATCATAAATTTCTACAAAAAATGAATTTATTTGTATATCAATTAAGCACAAAAAATGAAATGTCTATGAGTTTCACATGATACAATTCTAATATAATTTGTAGATTGCGACTAAGGTCGCTTGTAAAACAATTGAGAAATAATTTTATTGATCACTACGAGCTTAGTCGCATTCCTGAAAACCATAATATCTGCGTATAAAAAAAATTAATAAAGAAGTATTCAAATTTGTTTTGTGATGAAGTTACACTTGAAAAGACTTGATTCATATTCAGTTGAGAGACAAAAGTGGGCGGGGCCGGCATCAAGATGGGGTTGTCGGGATGAAAGATTACCCAGCAGGGTCTTTTAGTAATGTTATTTATTTCTAAAAGCGGGGTCACTATAAAAATAACCCGGTTCTGTGGTCTATATTACGCCACGTCACCATCGGCTGAGATACTCTCTCAGCTGTCGGCTGATATACATTTTTCTGATATATATATATATATATATATATATAATATATATATATATATATATATGTATGTATGTATGTATGTATGTATGTATGTATGTATGTATGTATATGTATATATCCACACATATCCATGCATGAAATTAATAAACACCTACGTTAAAACATATCCAACATAGAGAGGGAGACAGAGTGTACCCGGAAGAGAGTGAAAGAAAACTCCGGCCATGGTTGCGGACCGCGGCGGAGGAGGCCATGGAGGATGTCGACGGCTCGCCGGAGTGCCCGCGGAGAAGATCAGAATGCCGCGGAGTGGTTCCGAGGTGCTCGCGCTCACCGGCGGAGGAGATGATAGAGCTTGATACAGCCTGGGCTTGGATGTTGAGCACGGCTATAGGGGAAAATAGCACACCGATAATTAATAGAGAGGGGCAAGCATATTTTCTCACATGCACTCAAACAACACACGCATTCACACGCATACATGCTGCACACAATTAATCACAACCCACACATATTACAAAATGAGAGAAAAAATTAATACAAACACACACAGTACACCCATTCACATAAACACATTAACACACATACATAAACTATATATATATATATATTATATAGAATGAGAGAATAGGAAAAAAAAAGAAGAACACTCACGCAGGAGTTGCATGGTCGCGGAGAACACGGGAGGCAAGGCGAAGCTCCGGTGGATCCCGACGGCAAGGAGTATAGCTCGGCCTTGGGGCTCGGCGGGTGCGCTGCAAAAAAAGCAGGGTGGAGGCGGCCAGGTATTGCGTGGGCATGGAGGAGGTGTGGGTTCACGCCATGTTGGGGAGGAGGTCGGCGGAGTGGGTGCACACCGCGGGCTGCGGAGGTGGAGATCGAGCACGGCCAAGGAGAAAAGGAGCCGCCATGGGGGTGGATGGACTGCGTGTGTGAGCCATGGGGTTGCCGTGGGTGATGATGCATGGTTGGCTTGCTTGGAGGTTGGGCGGCAGCATGAGGGGGTATTCGGCTGTGGGGGAGAGGAGAGATGATTGGTTGGGGTTGGGATTAGGATTAGATTGGATGTAAGATTAGTTAGGATTTAGAATTAGTTAGGATTTAGAATTAGTTGTGATATGATTAGGATTATAGATAGGATTGAATGGGGTTACGGGTTGGGCTTATTGGGTTAATGGGCTTGGGGATTTGAAAATGGGTTTAAAGATAATGGGTTGGATCATATAGGGTTTGGGTTTTAAGCTAGGGCTATGTGTTTCATAATTAACTAGGAATGAAAATTAGAAAAAGGAAGATTGCTTAACATGGCCTGGGCTCAAGTTTGGGTTTGGGAAAATATGAAACAAAGAGAATGAAAAAGGAATATAGAGGAGTGTTAGGATTTGGGCTTGAAAAATTGAAAGATAAAAATGGAGAAATCAAGAGAATTTGGGCTCAAGGGATAGATACAAATGATATGAGCTTGGTTGAAGATAATACACATACAAATATTAACAATAATATTAATACAAAAATAATCACAATAACAACAATAATTATTATAATAATACACTAACCATAATAATAACAATATTAGCAATAATAATAGCACTAATAAAAATGATAATAGTAATTAATAGTAATTGGGAAAATACTAGCTAGCAATTAAAATGACAATACCTAATAATGTTAAATACACATATAAGGTCAAATTACCATTTATATATTTTGAAATAATTTGTGTAAGTAATAAATACAATAAGTCATAAATCAAGTTAATAAATAAAAATAATCGGTAAAACAAAATAAATACTTAGAAAAATAAAAAAAAATGCAGTATTACTAATTAGGGACATTACAGATTGCGCCTGAATTAGTGGAGTCTAGTGTCTTTAATCAGATTTCTAGGTATTCATTTACCACACTTTTAATAGATGATGAGATTGATCATGAGACAGTTGATTCTGGCGTCATTACATCTAGTGGGCCATCTGAGTTCCTTCGTGTTGATTATGATTTTATGATAATTTCTACTGATTCTTCTAGTGAGTCATTAGATTTTCTTACTATGATCCAACATGTGAAAACTAGGTCGGAGTTGGATGAGAAAGCCTTGACGACTATTCAGCTTTACTTAGTGGATGAAGTGTTGAAAGAGTTTTCTATTGAGAAAATAGCATCTTCATTGTGGGAGCGACTTCAGGACCACTATCTGAAGAAATCGTTGGCGAATCGGTTGATTCTTAAGCAGCGTTTCTTTCTTCTCCGCATGCTTGAGGGTACACCTATCAAGTCTCACATTGCAGAATTTTCTTCTATTATCAATTATTTAGATAAGAAAAAGGTTAAGATAAATGATGAAGATCAAGCACTTCTGTTACTGTGTTCTTTACCTTTTTTATATAAGAGTTTTAGGGAAGCTATCATCTATAGAGACAAATCAACTATCAAGGTCAATGAGGTTAAGGAGCATCTGCTCAAGGACAAAATTGACAACCAGTTGACGGATGAGTTTTATCGTGATGATTCTGGGCAAGTTCACTTTTCAAAAGAGGAGCAATAATGAAAATTTCATGGGTAATCCAAAACACAAGAATTTGGTGTGCAACTGGTATCACAAGAAGGGACATATTAGAGCTAATTGTTGAACAAAAAAACAACCAAATGCTAATGTCAGCGAACTGGTTAGAGGGGATGAAGAAAAGTATGACGCTCTATCTGTTACAGACAGATCGGTTGGTAACAAAGATAGATGGATTATATACTCTGGATGTCCACAGCATATCAGTTCCAATAAGATGTTCTCATACACTTCGGTTCAAGGGGGAAAGGTCTTCATAGGGAATTCTGCTACGAGCAAAGTGATTGGCGAAGAAATAATCTAGTTTCGTTCTCCTGATGGATCCATCACTACTTTACAAGACGTTCATCATGTTCCCGAATCAAGATATAATCTTATCTCTCTTGGGACCCTACATGGGGAAGGGTTCAATTTCAGTCCTGAAGATGATCTTATGGAAGTTTTCAAAGAAGCTCATGTGAGGTTTCAGTCCGAACGTGCTGGCGATTTTTACATATTGCAAAATTCGGAGGTTACAGTTGGTGATTGCAGTTATCCTTGGCTTCAAGATTGGAGGTTGTGAAAAAATCAGAGACTACGATGGTTTCGAGCTCGGATGTTCAATTTTATCCTGAAAGAAGATTGAGACTAGTCGGCGGCGCACAATAAGGTTCGTTGTTCTGAGTGGCCATCAAAGGGCTTATAATTTTCTTAACGAGAGGTGTAAATGTTTTTTATTGTACTTTCTCAAAGTTTAATAAAGTTTCTTCCCCTTCTCCCGTGGACGTACACAGGATCTGTTTGATCAGTGGAACCACGTTAAATTGTGTGTTGGCTTTTTATACTTCAGAATATCTTCTTCTCTTTTTCTTCTCGTTGCTCGTTGATCCTGTGTTGCTTCCGCTGCGTCGTCCCAGTGATTGGTCGTGGGGGTTGTCCATTTTACAACATCATCATCATCATGACCAACCATATGAAGTTGGAAAACTGAGCCCGTGAAAGTCAGGTAAAGGCTGCATGGAGATGTCACAGCGAGTACTCTCAGCAAACATTGTTCACATCCATTTTATAAAGAGAGACTATATACTACAGCATTGATTGCTTGTGCATGTTTAATAGGTGCACATCCAGTAATAGTGCATTTCCTTAATGATATATGCAGCACTTGCAAGGTTGGTATCAATAATTAATAAGAAATATGGTTCTAGATGGCAGTAAGTTGTCTACAATTGATTCTCCTCCCTTGAATCATTGCTCTGAATGGACAATAAGTAATATTTGACCTTAGTTATGTATTGCAGTATTCTCATAGTCAAATGTTTGCTTGGACCGCTAGTCTAGATGCTCTATATTTCATGTTTAAACTACGGGGATTATCTCACGGAATTTTCCCATCCTTTATTTTTTGGGTTAATTACTATGCCAATGATACTGTAAGGTTCAATTTGTAAGCTTTAGTGACTTCACAAAAGATCCTTACTCGAGAGCATAGGTAATTCAATTCACTGCCGCTTTTGTTCCTTTTCCTTTATTTGCAGTTACAAGAACAGCTCAATTCAGTTTACCGCCAAGAAGAAATAGAGGAGCTCTGATCTGAAATTATTGGAGAATTTTGCAAAAGTTTCCAGGGGGTTCACAAAACAATGAAATTGCTTTTGCCATCTAGATGTGGCGGTACTCCTCTTCCAGTTGTCGATAGGATCTTCAGGCATGCGTGCAAGGTATCTCAATTCTTTTGGCTTCAAGGCAATGGAAAAGAATCCAAGTACTACAGCCACTGAGGATGTCCCTTCTGGCGTGTGCATAGTTCTCAAGGCTGCTGACAGAGTGTCTATCCCTGCTCGATGGCAGTGGACGTCGACCCTTTCCGAAGGAGCTGGTTCGATATGGATGTCGAGTTGGCGATTACTTTTTTGACAGTTGCCTTTTTTTCTGTGAAAATCAATGTATGTTGTGTATTGTTCTTGTAGAATGTAATTTGAATATCAGTGTACCAGACTGAAATTGTTGGTTGGTATAAGTTGTGAGCATCTCAACAGTTTGCAAGTTTGGTTTCTCCTGTCTCGTAATCATGTTCGAAATTAAAGCTTAAACATATTTGTTAGCTTACTTGACATATTTGTGATTCTATTCATTTCTGTTTTGATTCACTCAAAATGATAATTACTTTTATGAGCCCCAGCCCCCAGTTAGTTGATATGTTGCCATTTTAATTACAGTACTGTGTGTAAACAGATCCTCCACTAGCTTCTTGTCATGCATTGCTATTTAACATTCAGACGGTTGAACCACTTTTTTCGTAAGCTGTAGTTATGTTAAAAGTTGGCAAATCTTATTGCAGTTTTCTAGACTGTAGTTGCCTTAGTTTTATGTTTAGAAGATACGTTATATTAAATCGTATTTCTTCTTTTTGTGTCTTGAGTTAAAGAAAACTTTTGTCCTACTGATGTTCTAAGCTACAATGAGACGTAATTTTTGGTGGAGGATACTAGCAAATTATGGATAATGGCCAATCAGGTCTTCAGTTGGTTTCAAACTGTATTCTTTTGATTCAAAGGCCTCTCTACAATAGTTTGTTGAGGTTTCCTTCATCAGGTGATCGCAAGCACCTCGACAGCAGTTTGGTGGAAAAAAGCCATGAAGTTTTTGGCTGTGTTTGGCAAGTAGAGTTAGGAATTAGGATTTAGGCCTTGAAAGAAGAGAACTAGCAATGAGTCAGTAATTATGCTTTTTGGGTTGTTTGGTTAGAATAAGATTTAGCTAGTTGAGATAGATGAAGAGAAAAGTTGACCAACTCTTGAGTAGGGTAGTTTTCAAAATGGTTTTGGTGGTGGTTTTGATCTAATTCTAAAATCATCACTACTTTCAACTCTTGTTAATTTTTAGTCATTTGGCAAGAGTTAGCAAGAACTAGCTCAATTTTTAGCTAACTTTTTTTTGTCAAACAAGGCCTTAGGTTGATTGGATTTTGCTGCCTGATCGGTGGATGAAGCATTTCTTTAAAGACAACTTCTTAAGTGCAGGGCTGGCAATGAAACCAGTTGAATGGATACGCAAGGGGAGTTTAATGTTTTAGATGCTCGCAGATGTACTCCAAAATAAGATGGGTGGGCCTCAGCAACAAATTTACTAACAAATAATTTCGCGCAAATATTATAAATTAAAGATAATTATTCTTTTTTGATGGAGATATATCAGGTAGTTCAAGAAAAAAAGTTGTTTGGATTTAAGATAACTACAGTTAACTACGAACAATAGCTACAAGGACAAGTTACCTTTTTAAAATTACAGGACTTATTAACTCTAGAAAACTTAACCTTAAAACCAAACAAACCATTAAAATAGTTACTCTATAAACCGCAGGTTGATTCCGAGGTCAGTTTACCCAGGGATGAGATTCTCACGAAAGATTGAGATCCATGCATGGATGATTACAGCTCATGCCTAGTGATGAGATACCGACAAAAGACTGAAATCTGTAAACAGTTACGGGGGAGGATTCCTATGGATAATGATTAAGATATATTAAGACGTGAAATGGGAGATTGTTGGGATTTTTCATGAATATAGTTCCACGTTGAAGAGTATATAAAAAAATGATGACGTTAAACAGAAAGTTGAGATCAAGCCCTATCAGCTTAACAGAGTGTCAAAATAATAATACTGCATTTGACCTTCCTAACGAAGCTAAATGTAATTAAGGTTGAAGTAAGGAACATAACAACTAATTATGTCCTAGTACGCATGGCACGTGCACATGTTTATCATAATGGAAAAGCTTCAAAAATATATGTAGCACCCCGTTCCGGGATACGTACCCAGATACGTGTCCCGATTTTTTTGACCGTATTATTACAATGTTCTTCCAGTATTTGTTTTCGGGTTGTGATTGTTTATGTTATTGAGTATAAGATCTTAATTCTCAGTCTTAGAGTCAGCCCTGACCTGAACCGGGAACCCGATACCAGCGTACTGCCTGATTTGACCTTTCTGGTAGTCCAATTTGACCGATTTCAGTTTCAAACACTGTTTTCTAATATTCTACATTTTTCATGATTTTTTGAAATTTTTCAGAATTATTTTGCAAAATCTTCAAAACCGGTGTCGATAGGCATCGCTGACCGATTCCCGAATTTTTAGTTTAAAATTGGAGTTGAATTTTTAGAAATAGTTTTCACATTACTTCTTAGAATCTCATTTTATATTTAAATACATTTTTTGAGATTTTTCTAAATTTATCAAAATTTGACCGATTTTGGTGTCCACTAGTATCGCCGGAAGATTCTAAGATTTTTAATTTAAAAGTAAATTAAATTTCTCGAATCTAATTTCATCAGGCATCTTAAAATAATAAGTACTATTTTTAAAAAATATTTGAGGATTCTGAAACAGTCAAATTTTACCCTATTAAAATAACAATATTATTTACCGTTCTTTTCTTTTCTTACTTTTTCCTTCTTCACTCCTCTACTTTATACTCCCAGAATATTATATTAAATTAATTATTTAATAATATATTTATTTATTATTATTTTTACTATTTCTTTTCTTTTCCTTTATTTTTTTTTCCTTTTCCTTTCTTTTTCTTTCTTTTTCTTCTTTTCTTTTCTTCACCCTTACTTCTCCCATGCCCTGCACCCCCCATTTCCTGCCAACGCCTCCAGCAGCAGAAGCAGCATGATGGGCTGCAACAGCAGCCCATCCCTTCCCCATCTCCTCCCATTCCCTCCCTCTCCTTCTTCTCTTTTTAATCTCTTTCCCTTCTTCCTTTCTTCCTTATCTCCTTCATTTCATTTCTCCAAACCAACAACCTCTCTCTCTCCACCATCACCACCGCCGCCTCCACCACCACCTAGCCGCCGGCGCTACCTCCTCCAAACTCCCTCTCCTCTCCTCCACATCCCTTACATTCGACCACTACTCCTCTTCCTTCAATTTCAACAAAACACATAACTTCTTCTTCCACTTCTTCTCCAAAATTCATCACCAACTCCACCAATTCCACCACTCCAACCACCCCATCATCATCTTCTCCTCCTCCTCCAACTCCCCACCACCTCCAACAACCACCACAACCACCACCACCTCCAAATACAACAACAAACAACAAACTCCAACTCCACCCACCTCCACTCCTTCCCCAAGGCAGGCGCACCACCCCCACCACCTCCGGCGGCGCCGCCTGCCCCAAGGGCCGTCGGCGGGTGGCCAGCCACACCCTTCCCCTCTCCCTCCTTCTTCCTTCTTTCTTTCTTTCTTTCTTTTAATTCTTTCTTTTTTCTCGCTTTCCACTTCTACCCCCTCTTTAACCCCCTAATTATTTCTTCATAGTTTCCAACATACCCCTTTCCTTCATTTCCTTATTTTTTTTTCCTCTTTTAAACATATCCTATAACTCTTTTTCTCCCCCTCCCTACAACTCTCTCTCTAACTAATCCTTTTTCTCTCTCCTACCTTATTCCCTCTACTATGTGTGTGTGTGTGTGTGTGTGATTATTTTATATGTATTTATAATATATGGATTAGTAGCTTGCTTGCACGTGGTGTTCGTGAATTTTTCGGATATTACTCTGTATTTCGTTTCGATTTTAGGCGAGTACATTTTTTGTGTTGCTTCATACTTTATTACTATCGTTACATGCCAAATAATTATTATCCTGCTTTTTAATACATGATTTCTCATTATGCGAATTGATATATGATATGCGAGTACTTTTCTTTGTGTTGCTCATGCCTTGCTAATGCTACTCTAGCTTTTATTACCTGATATATGATGTTGTGACTCACCGACATATTAATTATCCGGCACTGATATGTTTACACTTGACACCTGATCTCTGACACCTGATATCTGATACTGGTACTTAACATGTTATCACTTGACACCTGATACTTGACACCTGATATCTGACACCGGCACTGATATGTTTATACTAGACACCTGATCTCTGACACTTGATATCTGACACCGACACTGATATGTTATACTTGACACCTGATACTTGACACTTGATATCTGATACCGGTACTTGACATGTTATCACTTGACACCTGATACCTGACACCTGATATATGACACTTGATAATTGACATGCTATCACTCACTTGACATGCTTTCACCTAGTAATAGTATATTTGACCTGATATTGTGACACCTGACTGGATACTATTACACCTGACACCTGTAATTCTTTGCATATTCATGATTATCACTTTTACTGGGACTTGGCATATTATTATATTGTTACCAGACATTTGGTACTCCTGTGCTCCTGAACTCTTATATTCCTGAACCTCTGAAAAAGGGAGACTCCTGATACTATACTCCTGTTGATCCCCGTAATTGCATAACCATGAATATAGGATTGTTGTGAACACCTTGTGGACATTATCACTGAACAATTGTAATAATTAGACAACTTACACCGGGATGGGGGAAACAGATGAGTATCAATATAGTCTCCATGTTTATGATGGTCTTATAGTGTCGCACTGCCACATACTTGGATTCGACCTGGAGGCCACCAGGTGTTTCCGTGGGGTGTACTGGCACCCCTACTCCCCTGCCTGCCGGTTGTGCCATAAGTCCCTGGTCTTATTCTTGTGGGAGCGGTGACATCCTATTCCTGTTCCGGCGTACAATAAGTCCCAGTACCTAGCGATACGTTCCGGCTCAGTACTGGATACTCCTTGACCGTTGTCCCAGGCACGTACGGGACTCATTCTAAGTATGGTTCGTCGATCTCCATCAGCTTTTAATAACTTACTCTCTAGTCTGTATGCTAAGATATGTGGAATGGGACACATACTGATGTATACAAATCAGATAAGTCTTAATAATTTAATAATAACATACTCCTGATATATCACTAGTTATACTATTGATCTATACTGCTCACCACTTATACCTGTGCTATCTTGTTGGATTACTCGATTGCTTCTATGTGGTTTCATTACTATGTTATTGTGATGGCAAATTCAGATTATATAAGCTCAGATTACAGTGACGTGAGGTGTAGGGTATATATATGAAGGTTTTCTTATTTGGATTATTCCTTTGATGTGCTAATCTCACGGATCGGTAATGTGGGCTTGTATAATTGATTTTCCTGTAGTTATTTTACTCACTGTCTCATTTCATGCTTATATGTGCTTATATTCACGATACATCTTTCCTATACACATGTGCCTGATAAGCATGCCACTTGGATTTATCATATATACTCGCGGGGTTGCATCTAACAACCCTGCATCCTCATGTTCAGATCCTAGAGACCAGACCTTGGTGACCTTTTTGTAGTTGATCAGAGTGCGCAGCAGATCCTTCCGTGGTGACCGGAGTGCAGCAGAAGCTTGGACATCACCGTAACTCTTCCTCCCAGCTCTTCTCCTGATTGGCTCTGAGGTCCATCTTGCTGCTCGTGAGCACTTCTCAGCTTTTGTTATGTATATCTCTTCGTATGATGTACTTTTGTATCTTTTGGTGATGTAATATTCCTATAATATTGTATCACTCTCTGTGATAACCATATACCTGTACTTTTCTGTTGGAATGTATATTTTCACTGTGCTTCGCACTCTAATTCTTTCCTGTACTGATGTTTAGCGTATATACATGAGGGTATTTCCGACCTGCGTATATACGTCGCAGTGACGTCTCCGTACCCACGGAATCAGGACGCCACAAGTTGGTATCAGAGCCTAGGCTCTACCATCTTCAGTACAATCAGTTGGCAGATTAATGAGATATTAATTTGCAGCTGGAGAGCATGAATCTTGAATATACATTCTAATTGCAAGTGCGGTGTTGTCTATTCCTTTCTCGCATTCTCTTCCTTGAATCCTGAGACCCTTCTATCTTTTTCCTTTTACCTTCTTCCGTCATCCCTTCAACCAACTCAGATATTTTGTGTTCTGAGTTGGTAATCTTCCTTACACTTTATCATATTATCATCGTTGACCCTAATCTCTTCCATGTTCATCTCCCTCCATATAAAATTTTGAGGACGAAATTTTTGTTAGGTGGGTAGATTGTAGCACCCCGTTCCCAGGATACGTACCCAGATACGTGTCCCGATTTTTTCGACCGTATTATTACAATTTTCTTCCAGTATTTGTTTTCGGATTGTGATTGCTTATGTTATTTGGTATCAGATCTGGATTCTCAGTCTTAGAGTCAACCCTGACCTAGACCGGGAACCCGATACCAGCGTACTACCTGATTTGACCTTTCTGATAGTCTGATTTGACCGATCTGAGTTTCAATCACTGGTTTTTGATATTTTAGATTTTTCATGATTTTCTAAATTTTTTCAGAATTATTTTGCAAAATCTTCAAGACCGGGGTCGATTGGCATCGCTAACCGATTCCCAGATTTTTAATTTTCAAATGGATTTAAATTTTTATAACGGCTTTCATATTACTTCTTAGAATCTCATTTTCTATCTAAATACATTTTTTTGAGATTTTTCTAAATTTATCAAAATCTGACTGGTTTTAGTGTCGACTGGTACCGCTGGAAGATTTCAGGATTTTTAATTTAAAAGGTAGATTAAATTTTTCAAATTTTATTTCACCGGACATCTTAAAATAATATTTACTATTTTTGAGAATTTCTGAGAGCGATTCTGAAACAGTCAAATTTTACCCTATTAAAATAATAATATTATTTACCGTTCTTTTCTTTTCTCGCTTTTCCTTAATATTCTATTAAATTAATTATTGCATAATATATTTATTTATTATTATTTTACTATTTTTTTCTTTTCCTTTCTTTTTCTTTCTTTTTCTTCTTTTCTTTTCTTCTCCCTTACTTCTCTCATGCCCTGCATCCCTCATTTCCTGCCAACTCCTGCAGCAGCAACAACATGATGTGCTGCAACAGCAGCCCATCCCTCTCCCATCTCCTTCCATTCCCTCCTCTTCTTCTTCTCTTTTTAATCTCTTTCCCTTCTTCCTTTCTTCCATATCTCCTTCATTTCATCTCTCTCTCCACCATCACCACCGTCGCCTCTACCATCACCACTGCCGCACCACCACCCCCTAGCCGCCGGCGCTACCTCCTCCAAACTCCCTCTCCTCTCCCCACCTCTCTTACATTCAACCACCACTCCTTCAATTTCAACAAAATCCTTAACTTCTTGTTCCACTTCTTCTCCAAAATTCACCACCAACTCCACCAATTCCACCACTCCACCACCCCCATCATCATCTCCTCCTCCTCCAACTCCCCACCACCTCCACAACACCACACAACACCACCACCACCACCATCTACCACCACCACCACCAAATACAACAACACCAACAACAACTCCAACTCCACCCACCTCACTCCTTCCCCGGGCAGGCGTGCCGCTCCCACCACCTCCGGCGGCGCCGCCGCCCCCGCCGGCAGGTGGCCGGCCACCCCTTCCCCTCTCCCTTCTTCTTTCTTTCTTCCTTCCTTCTTTCTTTCTTTCTTTAATTCTTTCCTTTTTCTCCCTTTCCACTTCTACCCCCTCTTTAACCCCCTAATTACTTCTCCATAATTTCCAACATACCCCTCTCCTATATTTCCTTATTTTTTTCCTCTTTTAAACATATCCTACACTCTCTCTCCCCCCTACAACTCTCTCTCTAACTAATCCTCTCTCTCTCCCCTCCCTTATTCTCTCTATTATATGTATATATATATGATTATTTATATGTATTTATAATATATGGATTAGTAGCTTGCTTGCACGTGGTGTTCGTGAATTTCCCGGATATTACTTGGTATTTCGTTCCGGTTTTAGGCGAGTACATTTCTTGTGTTGCTTCATATTTTATTACCATCGTTACATGCCTAATAATTATTATCCTACTTTTTAATACATTATGTCTCATTATGCGACTTGATATATGATATGCGAGTACTTTTCTTAATGTTACTTCATGCCTTGCTAATGCTATTCTAGCTTTTATTACCTGATATATGATGTTATACTTTCACCGACATATTAATTATCCAGCACTGATATGTTTACACTTTACACTTGACACCTGAACTCTGACACTTGATATCTGACACTGGTACTTAACATGTTTTCACTTGACGCCTGATACTTGACACTTGATATCTGACACCGGCACTGACATGTTTACACTTGACACCTGATCTCTGACACTTAATATCTGACACCGGCACTAATATGTTATACTTGACACCTGATACCTGACACTTGATATCTGACACCGTACTTAACATGTTATCACTTGACACCTGATACCTAACACATGATATATGACACTTGATAATTGACATGCTATCACTCACTTGACATGCTTTCACCTGGTACTAGTACATTTGACCTGATATTGTGACACCAGACTGGATACTATTACACCTGACATCTGTAATTCTTTGCATATTCATGATTATCACTTTTCTGGAGACTTGACATATTATTATATTATTACCAGACATTTGGTAGTCCTGAACTCCTGTGCTCATGAACTCCTGTATTCTTGACCCCCTGAAAAAGGGAGACTCCTGATACTAATACTCTTGTTGATCCTCATGATTCATGATTAGTTACTATGAACATCCCAGGATGAGACATTATTATGATTACAACTTACATGAACTAATGGAAACTGATGGAGTACCTATAGATGTACCGATGACTAGTACCGATGGTTCCATATGCTGATTGTCTTATAGTGTCGCGCGGCCACATACTTGGATTCGACCTGGAGCCACCAGGTGTTTTCCGTGGGGTGTACTGGCACCCCTACTCCCCTGCCTGCCGGTTGTGCCATAAGCCCTGGGCCTATTCCTGTGGGAGCGGTGACATCCTATTCCTGTTCGGGTGTACAATAAGTCCCGGTACCTAGCGGTACGTTCCGGCTCAGTAACGGATACTCCATTACCGTTGTCCCGGGCATGTATGGGACCCATTCTAAGCATGGTTCGTTGATCTCCATCAGTTTTCAATAACTTACTCTTTGGTCTGTACGCTGAGGTATGTGGAATGGGACACATACCGATGTATACAAATCAGATGAGTCTTAATAATTTAATAATAACATGCTCCTGATATATGACTAGCTATACTATTGATCTATACTGCTCATCACTTATACCTATGCTATCTTGTTGGGTTACTCCATTGCTTCTATGCTGTTTCATTACTATGTTATTGTGAGGGCAAATTCAGATTATATAAACTCATATTACAGTGATGTGACGTGTAGGGTATAATATGAGGGTTTCCTTATTTTGGATTATTCCTTCGACGTACTAATCTCACGGATCGGTAATGTGGCTTGTATAACTGGTTTTCCTATAGTTATTTACTTACTGTCTCATTTCATGCTTATATGTGTTTATATATTCACGATACAGCTTTCTTGTACACGTGTGCTTGATATGCACGCCACTTGGCTTTATCATATGTACTCGCAGGGTTGCATCTGACAACCCTGAATTCTCATATCCAGATCCTAGAGACCGGACCTTGGTGGTCTTGCTGTAGCTGATCAGAGTGCTCAGCGGATCTTTCCGTGGTGACCGGAGTGTGCAGCAGAAGCTTGGACACCACCGTAGCTCTTCTTCCCAGCTCTTCTCCTGATTGGCTCTCGAGGTCACTCTGATTGCTCGTGAGCACTTTTCAGCTTTTGTTATGTATATCTCTTTGTATGATGTACTTTTATATCTTCTGGTGATGTAATATTCCTGTAATATTGTATCACTCTCTGTGATAACCATGTACTTATACTTTTCTGTTGGAATGTATATTTTTACTGTGCTTCCGCACTCTGATTCTTCTATGTACTAATGCTTAGCGTATATACGTGAGGGTATTTCCGACCTGCGTATATACGTCGCAGTGACGTCTCCGTACCCGCGGGATCGGGGCACCACAATATATGCTAATCTCCTAATACTATAGAGATCTAGCAATATAGAGATTCATTTTCCTACCTTATCTGTGGTCACTAGCACACGTGTGTATATGAGCACTGTTTTTGGTGGAATAGCTTCGAAGGTGTACGTTAATTCTCATATATATACCGTAGAGATATTACCTCATTTCCACGTTTAGACCTATCACCTCCCACTCGGCTAGCAGACTCTTTGAGCTAAAGTCGAGCGTACACATATGTCTTCATTATAGTTTAATGGACTTAGGTAATTTGTCAAACCTTATTGAGGTGATGCAAGTGCAACTAGAGAAATAGCTTTGATCATCTGATCAATCGTAAATCATGACCGTTGACATCTCATTCTTGCTCACTGTTCGGTAGTGTCAGGGTGATGTGACATGTATAAAGCGAGTTCAGACATGCTCGACATACTTTAATTTGGGGTTGTTTTGATAGTTCTCTGAAAAACATAAAAATTGAGCACGTGTGGAATCAGTTTGGAATCATTGAGGGGCTACTGTAGCAACAATATCTTTTCCTGTATTTCAGCTGGTTGAGCAAAAAAACTTTCGGAGGTCACGTAGAATAATATGTACTCATTATTATTTTCCTTCTGTTTTTGCTAACCAAACACACTTGTTCCTGAGAGCTCATGAAAACACTGATGTGATCATGGCTGTCAACTTTTTCCAAGGCCTAAATCACGCAAGCTTTGTGCGCTCGTTATTTCCAAGTACAACACATAAATTTTTACAGATTGCATAGGATCATATGTTATTAATGCCACCCAAAAAGTATACATACAACTAAGAACAAAAATGGGAGAGAAGTGTAAGCATCTTTGGATTGAAGTCCCGTTGAACACAATCAAATTGTCCGTCAATTCGCATATTCTCGTATGGAATGTAAACATAAGGGAGTTAGCTCAACAAACCCTAAGAAGTTCTAAAGGTTTTTTTTCCATTAAAAGGTTTAACTGATTAGTGATAACTAAGCTATATTTTTCTTAATAATTGCAACATATCTGTGAAGAGAAAAATGTCATCCAAATACATGCTATTGTCCTGTAATTGGCGCTGCAAGATACTGTTTTTTGTAAAGTGTCTTACAAATCTGGGCCGGCCGGGCCGAGCCGGGCTGAGGGCGAGGTGGCCGAAAGTGAGTTGAGTCTTCTCGGCCCTGTCCAGTTGTGCCAGCTGGATTTGTTCCTGCTCAGGGTATGAGCTGATTGAATTTAATACAGGCCTTCTTTTTTTGTCGTGTTTTTCTTTTTCTTTTCTTTTTTTTAATAAATAACGCAAACTCAAATAACTCGCCGTGTTTCAAAATAATTCCATAGACAGCCGCCACCATTGACACTGCACTGCTAATGCTGCAGACTTCTCCTGTTATTATTCGTTAGTTTTGGGATTTCGATGATGACGATGGTCTCCATCTCTCCATCTCTCATTCCTCTTCACTCTTTCTCCCATCTCGACCTTTACAACAACACAGAGCACCAAGAATTGGAAGACTTGAAGAAGAAGATTGGATTCCAGGTCATCACACCCGCAAAAGCCCTAATTTTAATTTAATGTTATTATTAATTTTTTTTTTTCATAATTCGAATCAATAAACCGTTGTGTTTTTTTTGTTTTTTGTTACAGGAATTGATTAGTAGTAGGAGAGGAAGAGGCATTTGTAGAGCTGAGCTTGTTCAAGACGCCCTTTTGCTGCGGCGATTGGCGCGTGTATTCTAACTTCGCTCGTCTCTCCAGTTTCGTACCGAGATCATGATGATGGTGATGGTGAGGATGTTGGCGGCAGCGGTGGGAGGCTTTGGATTCTACGACGGACGCGAGGTTTGCTGT
>JAVJIF010000494.1:0-101548 GCA_038442645.1 Agave tequilana | reverse complement strand
CAATTAACACTGGAAACAAGTTTAATTTGAAGTAATTAATACAAAAACTATGTAATAATACTCCCGGATCTTGAAAATAGCATTTTCTCCCTATTTTGGCCATATCAGCTCTTATAAGGCCTAATTTAACCATTCAAGGCCCTTGAAAATTTTATTTTCCTCCCGTTTGTATCCTATTCGGCATTATAAGGCCTAGTTCAGGCGAATCGGAGCTGAAAATTTGACTGTCGGTCAACTTTCCAATTAACACTAGAAAAAGTTAATTAGTATTAATTGTACATATAAACTATGTAATGCCACTGTCAGCTCTTGAAAATCATGTTTTCCTCCCGTTTGGCCCTCTTCGCTCTTATAAGGCCTAATTTAACCAATCGGGACTGAAGTTTGACCTTTGCTCAAACTTCCAAGTTTAATTAGTAATAGTTATACATGGAAACTATGTGATGCTACTACTGGCTCTTGAAAATCATGTTTTCTCTCTGTTTTGGGCCCTATCGGCTCTTATAAGGCTTAGTTCCAAGCCATCGGTGTTGAAAGTATGACTTTTGGTCAAACATCCCAATTAGGATTAGAAACAAGTTTAATTCGTAGTAATTATATATAAAAACTATATTATACTACTCCCGAGTCTTGAAAAATCTCATTTTCTCCCCGTTTGGGCCCTAATCGATTATTATCGGCTTAGTTAGGCCAATGGGCTGAAAGTTTGACTTTTGATCAACTTACAATTAACATAAAAAAAGTTAATTAGTAGTAATTGCACATAAAAATTATGTAATACCACTTTCAAACTCTTGAAAATCTGTTTTTCTACAGTTTGGCCTATTCGGCTCTTATAAGGCCAGTTCAAGCCAATATAGGTTAAAGGTTTGACTTTTGGTGATTCATAATTAAGACTAAAATAAGTTTAATTAGCAGTAATTATACATAAAAAGTATGTAATACTACTCTCAATTCTTAAAAACTGCATTTTCTCCCTGTTTGGACCCTATTCAACTCTTATAATGCCTAGTTCAGACCAATCAAGGCTGAAAGTTTGACTCTTAGTCAAACTTTCCAATTAATACTAGAAACAAGGTTAATTAGTAGTATTTGTACAAAGAAACTATATATTACCATTCACGACCCTTGAAAACCATGTTTTCCTCCCGTTTGGTCCCTATTTGGCTCTTATATAAGGCTTAGTTCAGGCCATCGCGGTTGAAAGTTTGTATTTTGGTATAACTTCAACTAGAAATAAGTTAACTAGTATAATTATACAAAAAACTATGTATTACTATTCTCAGATCTTAAAACCGTATTTTCTCCCCGTTGGTCTTATTCAGCTCTTATAAGGCTTAGTTCCGGCAATCGGGGCTGAAGGTTTGACTTTTGGCCAAACTTCTCAATTAAGACTCGGAATAAGTTTAATTGGTAATAATTATACATAAAAACTAAGTAATACTACTGTCAGCTCTTGAAAACTGCATTTTCTCCCTATTTGGATTCTATTTGTTTCGCTCTTATAAGGTCTAGTTCAGGCCAATCGGGGCTGAAAGTTTGACAGTTTGGCCAAACTTTCCAATTAAGAGTAGAAACAAAGTTAATTAGCAATAATTGAACATAGAAACTATGTAATACCTTTCACGGCCCTTGAAAACCATGTTTCCTCCCGTTTGGTCCCTATTCGGCTCTTATGAGGACTACTTTAGGCCAATCGAGGCTGAAAGTTTGACTTTTAATAAAACTTCGTAATTAAGATTAGAAACAAGTTTAATTTGTAGTAATTATACATAAAAATTATGTAATACCCTCGACTCTTGAAAACTGTATTTTCTTCCTGTTTGGACCCTATTTGACTCTAATAAGGCCTAGTTCAGGCCAATCGGGGCTGAAAATTTGATTTTTGGTCAAAATTCACAATTAACACTAGGGAAAGAGTTTAATTAGTAAAATTGTACATAGAACTATGTGAGAACCATGTTTTTCTCTCGTTTGGTCCCTTTTCAGCTCTTATAAGGCCTAATTTAGGCCAATGGGCTGAAAGTTTGACTTTTAGTCAATTACAAATTAAGAATAGAAACAAGTTTAATTATAGTCGTTATATATAGAAACTATGTAATACTACTCTCAGTTATTGAAACCTTATTTTTTCCCCATTTAGGTCTTATCAGCTCTTATAAGGCGTAGTTCAGACCAATCGGGGCTGAAATTTGACTTCTGGTCAAACTTCTAATTAGCACTAGAAATAAGATTAATTAGGAGAATAGCATATAGAAACTATGTAATACCACTCACGCTCTTTAAAATCATGTTTTCCTCCTTTTTGGACCCTATACGGCTCTTATAATGCCTAGTTCAGGCCAGTCTAGGCTAAATGTTTGATTTTAGTCAAACTTCTCAATTTAGAATAGAAACAAGTTTAATTAGTAGTAATTATATAAAAAACTATGTGATATACTACACACAGTGCTTGAAAACATTGTTTTCTTCTCATTTGGGCCCTATTCAGCTCTTACAATGCTAATTCTGGCCAACGGGGTTGGTTGGTCAAACTTCTAGATTAAGACTGGAAACAAGTTTAATTAGTAGTAATTGTGCGTAGAAACTATGTAATACTACTCTCGGCTCTTTAAAGCCATGTTTTTTCCTGTGTAGGCCATATTCGGCTCTAATAAGGCGTAGTTCAGGCCAATCGAGGCTGAAAGTTTGATTTTTGATCAACTTCCCAATTAAGACTTAAAACAAGTATATTTAGTAATAATTATAAATAAAAACCATGTAATACTACTCCCGGCTCTTGAAAATCGCATTTTCTACCTATTAGGGCCCTATTCTGCTATTATAAAGCCTACATCAGATCAATCTGGGCTGAAAGTTTGACATTTGGTCAAACTTCTCATTAACACTAGAAACATGGTTAATTAGCAGTAATTATATATATAAACTATGTAATACCACTCACAGCTCTTCAAGACAATGTTTTCCTCTGGTTTGGGCCTTATTCGGTTCTTATAAGCCTAGTTCAGGTCAATCGAGCTGAAAGTATGACTTTTTGTCAAACTTTCAAATTAACACAGTAAATAAGGTTAATTAGTAGTAACTGTATATAAAAAAATATGTAACCCACTCTCAGTTCTTGAAAACCATGTTTTCCTCCCGTTTAGGCCTTATTCGGCTCTTATAAGGCCTAGTTCCGGCCAGTAAGGGCTGAAGGTTTGACTTTTGGTTAAATTTCCTAATTATAATTAGAAACAAGTTTAATTAGTAGTAATTATACATAAAAACTATGTAATACTACTTTCGGCTCTTGAAATCTGTATTTTCCTCCTGTTTAAACCATATTCGGCTCTTATAAGGCCCAATTCAGGCTAATCGGAGCTGAAAGTTTGACTTTTGGTCAACTCCTAATAAGTATTAAAATAAAGTTAATTAGTAGTAATTGTACAAAGAAACTATGTAATACCATTTAAGGCCCTTGAAAATAAAGTCCCTATTTGACTCTCATAAGGCCTAGTCCAGGCTAATCGGGGCTGAAAGTTTGACTTCTGATTAAACTTCCAAATTAAGAATAGAAACAAGTTTAATTAGTAGTTGTTATATATAGAAACAATGTGATACTACTCCCAGCTCTTGAAAATCATGTTTTCTCCCTGTTTGGGTCCTATTCGGCTCTTATAAGGCCAAGTTTCAGCCAATCATCGGTCCTATTCTCCCTGTTTGGGTCCTATTCGGCTCTATAATTGGGAAAGTTTGGCCAAAAGCCAAAGGTCAAAGTCAAGAGCTAAAAAATATTACATAGTTTTATTTCTAACCACTATAAATTAAACTTGTTTTAATTCTTAATCTGAAAGTTGACCAAAAGTCAAACTTTCAGCCCGATTGGCCTAAACTCGGCCAAATAAGCGCCAAATATGGCCCAAATCGAAGGAAAACATGGTTTACAAGAGCTGAGAGTGATATTATAAGTTTCTATATACAATTATTGTAATTAACCGTGTTTCTAGTATTAATTGAAAAGTTAAACCAAATATCAAACTTTTAGCTCCGATTGGTTTGAACTCGACATTATAAGAGCTAATAGGGCCCAACGGGGAGAAATTACGGTTTTCAAGATCTGAGAGTAGTATTTCATAGTTTTTATGTTTATTACTACTAATTAAACTTGTTTCTAGTCTTAGTTAGAAAGTTTGATCAAAAATCAAACTTTCAGGCCCGATTAGCCTGAACTAAGTTTTATAAGAGCCGAATATGGCCCAAATGAGGGAAAACATAGTTTAAAGAGCCAAGAGTTGTATTACATAATTTCTATGTACAATTACTACTACCTAAACTTATTTCTAGTCTTAATTTGGAAGTTTTAACCAAAAGTCAAACTTTCAGCCACGATTGGTCTGAACTAGTTATTGTATGAGCTGAACGGACCCAAACGGGGAGTAGTATTATATAGTTTTTAGGTATAATTACTACTAATTAAAGTTGTTTCTAGTCTTAATTGGAAAGTTTGGCCAAAGTCAATCTTTCAGCCTTGATTGGCCCAACTAGGCCTTAAAAGAGCCGAATAGGGCCAAAAACAGTGAGAAGACATGGATTTCAAGAGCCTGTAGTAGTATCACATAGTTTCTATGTATAACTACTACTAATTAAACTTGTTTCTATTTTTAATTTGAAAGTTTGACCAAACGTTAAACTTTCAGCCCTGATTGGGCTGAATTCGGCCATATAAGTGCCAAATCGGGTCCAAACCCTAGGAAAACATGGTTTTCAAGAGCTGAGAGTTGTATTATAAAGTTTTTATGTACAATTACTATAATTAACCTTATTTCTATTAAAATTAGGAAGTTTGACCAAAAGTCAAACCTTTAGCCTTATTGACCAGAACTAGGCCTTATAAGAGTCGAATAGGTTCTAAACAAAAGGGAAAACATGGTTTTCCAGAGCTGAGAGAGGTATAACATAGTTTCTATGTACAATTACTACTAATTAACCTTGTTTCTAGTGTTAATCAGGAAGTTTGACCAAAAGTCAAAATTTCAGTCCTGATTGGCATAAAGTAAGTCATATAATAGGCGAATACAGTCTAAACGGGGAGAAAATAAGGTTTTCAAGGGCTGGGAGTAGTATTGATAGTTTTTTATGTATAATACTGTAAATCAAACTTGTTTTCTATTCTTAATTTGAAAATTTGACAAAAATCAAACTTTCAACCTCGATTTGCTTGTCTAGGCCATGTGAGAGCTGAGTAGGGACTAAACGGAAGGAAAACATGGCTTTCAAGGGCCGTGAACGGTATTTCATAGTTTCTATGTACAATTAATACTGATTAACTTTGTTTCTAGTATAAATTGGGAAGTTTGACCAAAAGGCAAGTTTCAAACCCTATTGGCCTTAGCTAGGCCTTATAAGAACCGAATAGGGTTTAAACTTGGAGAAAAATGCGATTTTCAATAGCCGGGAGTAGTGTTACATAGCTTTTATTTATAATTATTACTAATTAAATTTATTTCTAGTCTTAATTAGAAAGTTCTAGCAAAAGTCAAACCTTCAGTCCTTATTGCCCTGAACTAGGCCTTATAAGAGCCAAGTAAGGCCCAAACTGGAGGAAAACATAGTTTTCAAGATCTGAGAGTGAGATTACATAGTTTTTGTGTACAATTGCTACTAATTAACCTTATTTCTAGTATTTATTGAAAATCTTGACCAAAAGCCAAACTTTCAGCCTCGATTGGCCTGAACAAGGAGTTATAAGAGCCAAATAAGGCACAAACGGGGAAAAAATATGGTTTTTAAGCGCCAAGAGTAGTAATACCTAAATTTATATATAATTACTAGTAAATAAACTTATTTTCAAGTCTTAATTAGTAAGTTTTTACCAAAAGTAAAACTTTTAGCCCCGATTGGCCTGAGTTAGGCCTTATAAGAGCCGAATAGCGACAAAATGGGAGGAAACTATGGTTTTCAAGGTCTTTGAATGATATTATATAGGTTATATGTATAATTACTACTAATTAACTATGTTTCTTGTGTTAATTGAGAAGTATATCAAAAGTCAAACTTTCTGCCCCGATTAACTGAACTAGGCTTATAGAGTCGAATTAAGGCTAAAACAGGGGAAAAAACAAGATTTTCAAGAGCCGGGAATAGTAATACATAGTTTTTATATATAATTACAATTAATTAAACTTATTTCTAGTCTTAATTGAGAAGTTTTAGCAAAAGTCAAACTTTTAGCTCCTTTTGGCCTGTACTAGGCCTTATAAGAACCGAATATAGACCAAACGGGAGGAAAACATGGTTTTCAAGAGTCGTGATTAGTATTACATAGTTTCTATGTACAATTAGTACTAATTAACTTTGTTTCTAGTGTTAACTCAAACTTCAGCTCCGATTAGCCTGGATTATGCCTTATAAGAGCCGATTAGGGCCAAATGGGGAGAAAAAATGAGGTTTATAAGAGGCAGGAGCAGTATGACATAATTTTTTATGTTTAATTACTACTAATTAAACTTATTTCTTGTATTAAATAGGAAGTTTAACTAAAAGTCAAACCTTTAGCTCTTATTGGCCTGACTGAATCAGGCCTTATCTGAGCCGAATAAGGCCCTTTCGGGAGAAACATGATTTTTTAATAGCTGAGAGTGGTATTACATAGTTTCTATATACAATTATTACTAATTACCTTGATTCTAGTGTTAATTGGGAGGTTTAACCAAAAGTCAAACTTTTCAGCCCCGATTGGCCTGAATTCGGACTAATAAGAGCCGAATAAGGCCAAACTGGGAGAAAACGAGGTTTTCAAGAGCCGGGAGTAGTATGACATAGTTTTTATGTATAATTACTACTAACTAAACTTGTTTCTAGTCGTAATTGGAAAGTTTGACTAAAAGTCAAATTTTCAGCCTCGATTGGCCTGAATTAGGCCTTATAAGAGCCGAATAGGGCGAAAACGGGGGGAAACATGTCTTTCAAGAGCTTGGAGTAGTATCACATAATTTTTATTTATAACTACTACTAATTAAACTTGTTTCTATTCTTAATTTTTTAGTTTGACCGAAAGTCAAATTTTAACCCCCATTGGCCTGAACTCGGCCATATAAGTACCAAGTAGGGCCCAAACAAGAGGAAAATATGATTTTCAAGAGCTGGGAGTCGTATTACATTTTTCTGTGTATAATTACAACTAATTAACATTGTCGATTACCCTGAACTCGGCTTTATAAGAGCCCAAAAGGGCCGAAATGGGGAGAAAATGTTGTTTTCAAGAGTCGGGGTTTTCAAGAGCCGGGAGTAGTGTTACATAGTTTTTTTGTATAATTACTACTAATTAAACTTGTTTCTAGTCTTAATTGGGAAGTTAGATCAAAAGTCAAACTTTCAGCCCCGATTGGCCTGAATAGGCCTTATAAGAGCCGAATATGGCCTAAATAGGGAGAAAACATGGTTTTAAAAAGCCAGGAGTTATAGTACATAGTTCTATGTACAATTACTACTACTTAAACTTGTTTCTAGTCTTAATCTAAAAGTTTGACCAATAGTCAAACTTTCAGCCCCGACTGGCCTGAATAGGCCTTATAAGAGCCGAATATGGCCTAAATAGGGAGAAAACGTGTTTTAAAGAGCCAGGAGTTATAGTACATAGTTCTATGTACAATTACTACTACTTAACTTGTTTCTAGTCTTAATCTAAAAGTTTGACCAAAAGTCAAACTTTCAGCCCCGACTGGCCTGAACTAGGTATTATAAGAGCCTAATAAAACCCAAACGAGGAGATAACGAGATTTTCAAGAGCCGGGAGTGGAATTACATAGTTTTTATATACATTTACTATTAATTAACTTTGTTTCTAGTCTTAATTGGCAAGTTTGATTAAAAGTCAAATATGCCTTATAAGAGCCGAATGGGCCCAAATGAGAGAAATCGAGGTTTTCAATAGCCGAGAGTAGAATTACATAGTTTTATGTATAATTACTTAAAATTAAACTTGTTTCTAGTCTTAAGTAGAAAATTTAATTAAAAGTCAAACTTTCAGCCCCGATTGCCCTGAACTCAGCTTTATAAGCGCAGAATAAGGGCTAAACGGGCAGAAAATGTGATTTTTCAAGAGTTGAAAGTAGTATTACATAGATTCTATACACAATTACTGCTAATTAATGTTGTTTCAAGTCTTAATCTGAAAGTTTGACCAAAAGTCATACTTTCAGCCCCGATTTACCTGAATTAGGCTTTAGTCGAATAGGGTTCAAACGGGGAGAAAACATGTTTTCAAGAGTCTTGAGTGGTGTTACATAATTTTTATGTAAATTTACTACTAATTTTATGTGTTTCTAGTCTTAATTAGAAAGTTTGACCGAAAGTAAAACTTTCAGCCCTGATTGGCCTGAGCTAGGCCTGATAAGAGCCGAATAAGACCCCAAATGGGAGGAAAATAAGGTTTTCAAGAGCCGTGAGAAGTGTTACATAGTTTTTAGGTTCAATTACTGCTAATTAACCTTATTTCTAGTGCTAATTGGGAAGTTTGATCTAAAGTCAAACTTTCAACCCTAATTGGCTTGAAATAAGCCCTATAAGAGCCAAATAGGGCCTAAACGGGGAGAAAATGCAGTTTTCAAGAGTCGTGAGTTGTATTAATAATTTTTATGTATAATTACTACTAATTAAACTGGTTCTACTCTTAGTTGTGAAGTTTGATCAAAAGTCAAACTTTCAACCCCGATTGGCCTGAACAAGGCCTTATAAGAGCCGAATATATGCCAAACGATGGAAAAATATGGTTTTAAAGAGCTGATAGTAGTATTACATAATTTCTATGTTCAATTACTATAAATTAAAGTTGTTTCTCATCTTAATCTGAAAGTTTGACCAAAAGTTAAATTTTAGCCCTGATTGGCCTGAACTTGACATTGTAAGAGCCAAATATGCCACAAACAGGGAGAAAGCATGATTTTCAAGAGCCGAGAATAGTATCACATATTTTTTATGTATAATTATTACTAATTAAACTTGTTTCTATTCCTAATCGGGAAGTTTGACCAAAAGTCAAACCTTCAGTCCCAATTGGCCTGAACTACGTATTATAAGAACCAAATCCGGCCCAACGAGAGAAAAACATGATTTTCAAGAGCCGTGAGTGGTATTAATTAGTTTCTATATGCAATTATGACTAATTAACCTTGTTTCTAGTGTTAATTGAAAGTTTGACCAAAAGACAAACTTCTAACCCTGATTGGCCTGAACTAGGCCTTATAAAAGCTGAATAGGGTCAAAACAGGGAGAAGACAAGGTTTTAAGAGCCGAGAGTAGTATTACAAAGTTTTTATGTATAACCACTATAAATTAAACTTTTTTCTATTCTTAATTTCAAAGTCTGATCAAAAGTGAAACTTTCAGCTCTGGTTGGCCTTATAAGAGTCGAAAAGGGACTAAATGGGAGGAAAACATGATTTTCAAGGGTCGTGAATGGTATTACATAGTTTTTATATACAATTACTACAAATTATCCTTGTTTTCAGTGTTAATTGGGAAGCTTGATCAAGAGTCAAACTTTCAGCCTTGCTTGGCCTGAACTAGATCTTATAAGAGCCGAATAGGGACCAAAAGGGAGGAAAACATAGTTTTTAAGGGCTGTGAATGGTATTACATAGTTTATATGTACAATTATGACTAATTAACCTTAATTATAGTGTTAATTATGTAGTTTGACTAAAAGTCAAACTTTCAGCCCTATTTGGTCTGTACTAGACCTTATAATATTAGAGCCGAATAAGGTACAAACAAGGAAAACAAGGTTTCCAAGAGCAAGGAGAAGTAATACATAGTTTTATATATAATTACTACTAATTAACTTGTTTCTCGTCTTAATTTGAAGTTTCACCAAAAGATAAACTTTCAGCCCCGATTGGCCTGAATTAGGCTTTATAAGAGCCGAATAGGGACCAAACAGGAGGAAAACATGGTTTTCAAGGGCCATGAATGGTATTACATAGTTTCTATGTTCAATTACTACTAATTAACTTTTTTTCTAGTGTTAATTGAAAAGTTTGACCAAGAGTAAAAAACTTTCAGCCCCGATTGGCCTGAGTAAGCCTTATAAGAGTCGATTAGGGCCCAAACGGGGAGAAAACGAGGTTTTCAAGTGCCAAGAGTAGTATGACATAGTTTTTATATATAATTACCACTAATTAAACTTGTTTTTAGTCTTAATTATAAAGTTTGACCAAAAGTCAAACCTTTTGTCTTATTAGCCTGAACTAGGCCTTATTAGAGCCGAATAGGACCAAAACGGGAGAAAATAAGGTTTTCAAGTGCTGAGAGTGGTATTACATAGTTTTTATATGCAATTAGAACTAATTAACCTTATTTCAAGTGTTAATTGAAAAGTTTGGCCAAAAGTCAAACTTTCAGCCCCTATAAGTCTAAACTAGGCCTTATAAGAGCCGAATAAAGCCCACATAAGGAGAAAACGAGGTTTTCAAGAGCCGGGAGTAGAATGACATAGTTTTTATTTATAAGTACTACTAATTAAGCTTATTTTTAAGTTTGATCAAAAGTCAAACTTTCATCTCCGATTGGCCTGAACTAGGCCTTATAATAGCTGAATAGAGACCAAACGGGAGGAAAACAAGGGCCGTGAATAGTATTACATAGTTTTTATATTCAATTATTACTCATTAATCTTGTTTATAGTGTTAATTGGGAAGTTTGACCAAAAGTCAAACTTTGAGCCCCGATTGGCGTGAACTAGGCCTTATAATAGTCGATTAGGGCCCAAACGGGGAGAGAACGAGGTTTTCAAGAGCTGAGAGTAGTAATACATAGTTTTTATGTAAAATTACTACTAATTAAACTACTTTCTAGACTTAATTGAGAAGTTTTACTAAAAGTCAAGTTTTCAGCCCCGATTGGCCTGAAGTAGACCTTATAAGAGCCGAATAGGGACCAAACGGGAGGAAAACATGATTTTCAAGGGCCAAGAATGGTATTACATAGTTCTATTTACAATTTCTATTGATTAATCATTTTTCTTGTGTTAATTGGGAAGTTTGACCAGAACTGAGACTTTTAGCCCCTATTGGACTGAAAAGGGCCTTATAATAGCCTAATAGGGTCCAAACGTGGAGAAAGTACAGTTTGCAAAAGTCAGGAGTAGTAATACATAATTTTTATGTATAATTACTACTAATTATACTAGTTTCTAGTTTTAAATGAGAAGTTTTACCAAAAGTGAAACTTTCAGTCCCGATTGGCCTGAACAAAACCTTATAATGGTCGATTAAGGCTCAAACGGGGAGAAAACGAGGTTTCAAGAGCCTAGAGTAATAATACATAGTTTTTATGTATAATTACTACTAATTAAACTAGTTTCTAGTCTTAATTGAGAAGTTTTACCTTGAGTCAAACTTTCAGCCCCAATTAGCCTGAACTAGACCTTATATGAGCCGAATAGGGCCCAAAGGGAGAAAATATGTTTTTCAAGGGCTGAGAGTGGTATTGTATAGTTTCTATATACAATTATTACTAATTAAACTAGTTTCTAGTCTTAATTGGAAAGTTTTACCAAAAATCAAACTTTCAGCCTCGATTGGCCTAAACTACACCTTATAAGAGCTGAATAGTAACTAAACGGGAGGAAAATATGATTTTCAAGGGCCGTAAAAGGTATTACATAGTGCTATGTACAATTACTACTGATTTTATGTGTAATTACTACTACTTAAACTTGTTTCTAGTCTTAATTGGGATGTTTTGCCAAAAGTCAAACTTTCAGCCCCGATTGGCCTGAACCAGGTCTTATAAGAGACGTATAGGGCCCAAACGGGGAGAAACCATGGTTTCAGCCCCGATTCGGGAGTAGTTCACATAATTTCTATGTATAAACAACTACAACTAACTAATTTGTTTCTATTCTTAATTTGTAAGTTTGACCAAAAGTCAAACTTTCAGCCCCGATTAGCCAGAACTAGGCCTTATAAGAGCCAAATAGGACACAAACAAGAGGAAAACATGATTTTCAAGAGCTGAAAGTGATATTACAGAGTCAAACTTTCAGTCTCGAGGTCTGAGGCCTTATAAGAGCCGGATAAGGTCTAGACGGGGAGAAAATGCACTTTTTAAGAGCTGAGAGAAGTATTACATAATATTTATGCATAAATCATACTAATTAAACTTGTTTTATAATCTTAATGAGGAAGTTTGACCAAAATTCAAACTTCAGCAGGACTTATAAAGAGCCGAATAGGGCCCAAAGAGGAGGAAAACATGGTTTTCAAGAGCTGAAAGTGGTATTATATAGTTTCTACATATAATTACTACTAATTAACCTTGTTTATAGTGTTATTTGGGAAGTTTGACCAAAATCAAACTTCCAGCCTCGATTGGCCTGTCTTGGCCTTATTTATAAGAGCCGATTAGGGCCCAAACGGGGAGAAAACGAGGTTTTCATGAGCCGAAAGTGGTATGACATAGTTATTATGTATAATTACTACTAATTAAACTTGTTCTAATCTTAGTTTGGAAGTTTGACCGAAAGTCAAACTTCCAACGATGATTGGCTGGAACTAGGCCTTATAAGAGCCGAATAGGGCCCAAACAGGGAGAAAAAATGATTTTCAAGAGCCGGGAGTAGTATCACATTGTTTCTATATATAACAACTACTAATTAAACTTGTTTCTATTCTTAATTTAGAAGTTTGATCAGAAGTCAAACTTTCAGCCCCGATTAGCATAGACTAAGCCTTATGAGAGCCAAATAGGGACTTGATTTTCAAGGCCCTTAAAGGGTATTACATAGTTTCTTTGTACAATTACTACTAATTAACTTTATTTTTAATACATATTAGGAGTTTGACCAAAAGTCAAACTTTCAGCTCCGATTAGCCTGAACTGGGCCTTATAAGAGCAGAATAGGGTTCAAACAGGAGGAAAATACAGTTTTCAAGAGCTGAAAGTAGTATTACATAGTTTTTATGTATAATTACTACTAATTAAACTTGTTTCTAATCTTAATTAGAAAATTTAACCAAAAGTCAAACCTTCAGCCCTTACTGGCCGGAACTAGGCCTTATAAGAGCCGAATAAGGCCTAAACGGGAGGAAAATATGGTTTTTAAGAACTGAGAGTGGTGTTACATATTTTTTATGTACAGTTACTACTAATTAACCTTATTTACAGTGTTAATTGGAAAGCTTGACAAAAATTCATACTTTCTGTCCCGATTGGCCTGAACTAGGCTTGTAAGAACCGAATAAGGCCCAAACTGGAGGAAAACATTGTCTTGAAGAGCTGTGAGTGGTATTACATAGTTTTTATATATAATTACTGCTAATTAACCTTGTTTCTAGCGTTAATTGAGAAGTTTGACCAAATGTCAAACTTTCAGCCCCGATTGGTCTGAAGTAGGCTTTATAATAGCAGATTAGGGCCCTAATGGGTAGAAAATGTGATTTTCAAGAGTCGGGAGTAGTAACGTGGTTTTTATTTATAATTACTACTAAATAAACTTGTTTTAAGTCTTAATTGGGAAGTTTAATAAAAAAATCAAAGTTTCAGCCTCGATTGGCTTGAACTAGGCCTTATTAGAGCCAAATATGGCCTATAAAGGGAGAAAACATGGCTTTAAAGAGCCGAGAGTAGTATTACATAGTTTCTACGCACAATTACTACTAATGAAACTTGTTTCTAGTCTTAATCTGGAAGTTTGACCAACCAACCCCGTTTGGCCAGAATTAGCATGTAAGAGCCGAATAGGGCCCAAACGAGAAGAAAACAATGTTTTCAAGCACTGAGAGTAGTATCACATAGTTTTTTTATATAATTACTACTAATTAAACTTTTTCTATTCTAAATTGAAAAGTTTAATTAAAATCAAACATTTAGCCCAGACTGCCTGAACTAGGCATTATAAGAGCCGAATGGGGCCCAAACGGGAGGAAACATGATTTTCAAGAGCCGTGAGTGGTATTACATAGTTTCTATATGCTATTTCTCCTAATTAATCTTGTTTCTAGTGCTAATTAGAAGTTTGACCAGAAGTCAAACTTTCAGCCTCGATTGGCCTGAACTAGGCCTTATAAGAGCTGAATAAGACGGGGAGAAAATAAGGTTTTCAAGATCTGAGAGTAGTATTACATTGTTTTTATGTATAATGACTATAAATTAAACTTGTTTCTATTCTTAATTTGTAAGTTTGACTAAAAGTCAAACTTTCAGCCCATTAGCCTAAATTAGGCCTTATAAGAGCCGAAAAGGGACCAAACGAGAGAAAAACATGGTTCTCAAGAGTTGTGAATGGTATTACATTGTTTCTATGGACAATTACTACTAATTAAATTTTTCTCTAGTGTTAATTGTGAATTTTGACCAAAAATCAAACTTTCAGCCCCGATTGGCCTGAATTAGGCCTTATAAGAGCCAGATAGGGTCCAAGCAAGAAGAAAATGCAGTTTTCAAGAGCCGAGGGTATTACATAGCTTTTATGTATAATTACTACAAATTAAACTTGTTTCTAGTCTTAATTAGGAAGTTCTATAAAAAGTCAAACTTTCAGCCTCGATTGGCCTAAAGTAGTCCTTATAAGAGCCGAATAGGGACCAAATGGGAGGAAACATGATTTTCAAGGGCCGTGAAAGATAATACATAGTTTCTATGTTCAATTATTACTAATTAACTTTGTTTCTACTGTTAATTGGAAAGTTTGACCAACTGTCAAACTTTCACACCCGATTGGCCTGAACTAGATCTTATAAGAGCGAAAGAAATAGAATCCAAACAGGGAGAAAATGCAGTTTTCAAGAGCTGAGAGTAGTATTACTTAGTTTTATGTATAATTATTACTAATTAAACTTATTTCGAGTCTTAATTGAGAAGTTTGACCAAAAGTCAAACCTTCAGCCCTGATTGGCCGGAACTAAGCCTTATAAGAGCTGAATAAGGCCCAATGGGGAGAAAATGAGGTTTTCAAGATCCGGTAATAGTAATACATAGTTTTTATGTATAATTACTACTAGTTAAACTTATTTCTAGTTTTAATTGGGAAGTTCTACAAAAATTCAAACTTTCAACCTCGATTGACCTGAACTAGGCCTTATATAAGAGCCAAATGGGGACCAAACGGGGGCAAAGCATGGTTTTCAAGGTCCGTGAATGGTAATATATAGTTTCTTTGTACAAATACTACTAATTAACCTTGTTTCTAGTATTAATTGAAAAGTTTAACTAAGAGTTAAACTTTCAGCCTTGATTGGCCTGAACTAGGCCTTATAAGAGTTGAATAGGGTCCAAACAGAGAGAAAATACAGTTTTTAAGAATTGAGAGTAGTATTACATAGTTTTTATGTATAATTACTGCTGATTAAACTTGTTTTTAGTCTTAATTAGGAATCACCAAAAGTCAAACCTTTAACCCATATTGGCTTGAACTAGTCTTATAAGAGCCGAATAGGGCCAAACGGTAGAAAAACATGATTTTTAAGTTGAGAGTGGTATTACATAATTTTTATGTGCAATTACTGCTAATTAACTTTTTTATGTTAATTGTAAAGTTTGATCAAAAGTCAAACTTTCAGCCCGATTGGCCTGAACTAAGCCGATAATAGTCGATTAGGGCCCAAACGGGGAGAAAATGAGGTTTCAAGACTCGGGAGTAGTATAATATAGTTTTTATATATAATTACTACTAATTAAACTTATTTCTAATCTTAATTGGGATGTTTGACCAAAAGTCATACTTTCAACACCGATTGGCTGGAACTAAGCCTTATAAGAGCCGAATGGGCCCAAACAGAGAGAAAACATGATTTTCAAGAGCCAGTAGTAGCATCACATAGTTTCTATGTATAACTTTAAACTTGGAAGTTTGAGCAAAGGTCAAACTTCAGTCCCGATTGGTTAAATTAGGCCTTATAAGAGCCGAATAGGGCCCAAATGGGAGGAAAACATGATTTTCAAGAGCTGACAGTGGCATTACATAGTTTCTACGTACAATTACTACTAATTAACCTTTTTCTAGTGTTAATTGGAAAGTTTGACTGACAATCAAATTTTCAGCCCCGATTCACCTGAACTAGGCCTTATAATGCCGAATAGTATACAAACGGGAGGAAAACAAAGTTTTCAAGGGCTTGAATGGTTAAATTAGGTCTTATAAGAGCCGAATATGGCCCAAATAGGGAGAAAATGCTATTTTCAAGATCCTGGAGTATTATTACATAGTTTTGTATATAACTACTTCAAATTAAACTTGTTCCAGTGTTAATTGAGAAGTTTGATCAAAAGTCAAACTTTCACCTCGATGGCCTGAATTAGACCTTATAAGAGCCGAATATGGCCTAAACGGGGAGAAATCGTGGTTTTAAAGAGCCTGGAGTAGTATTAAAAAGTTTCTACGTGTAATTACTTCTAATTAAACTTGTTTCTAGTCTTAATATGAAAGTTTGACCAAAAGTCAAATTTTTAGCCCTGATTGGCCTAATCCTAGGCATTATAAGAGCCGAATTGGGCCCAAATAATGAGAAAATAATGTTTTCAAATGTCGGGAGTAGTATCACATAGTTTTATGTATAATTACCGTTAATTAAACTTGTTCTATTCTTATTTGGGAAGTTTGATTAAAAGTCAAACTTTCAGCCCCGATTGGCTTAAAATAAGCCTTGTAAGAGCCGAATAGGGCCCAAATTGGAGGAAAACATGGCTTTTAAGAGCCATGAGTGGTATTATTATATATTCTATAAGCAATTACTAATAATTAACTTTATTTCTAGTATTAATTGGGATTGACCAAAAGTCAAACTTTCAGCCTCGATAGGTTTGAACTAGGCCTTATTAAGAGCTGAATAGGGCCCAAAAAAGGAGAAATGAGATTTTAAGAGACGAGAGTAGTATTACATAGTTTTTATGTATAATTACTATAAATTAAACTTGTTTCTATTCTTAATTTGAAAGGTTGACCAAACTTTAAATTTTCAGCCCCGATTGGCCTGAATTAGGCCTTATAAGAGCCGAAGAGGGACCAAACGGGAGGAAATCGTGATTTTCAAGGGCCGTGAATGGTATTAGATAGTTTCCATGTACAATTACTACTGATTAATTTCATTCTGCTGTTAATTGGGAAGTTTGACCGAAATTTAAAATTCCAGCCCCGATTGACCTGAACTAGGCCTTATAAGAGCCAAATATGGTCCAAATAGGGTAGAAAATGCAGTTTTCAAGAGCCAAGAGGAGTATTACATATTTTTTATGTATAATTACTATTAAATAAATCTTTTTTTAGTCTTATTTAGGAAGTTTGACTAAAAGTCAAACCTTCAGCTCTTATTGGCCTGAACTAGGCCTTATAAAAGCCTAATAGGGCCCAAGTGGGAGAAACATAGTTTTGAAGATCTGAGAGTGGTATTACATAGTTTCTATATACAATTACTATTAGTTTGACCTAAAGTCAAAGTTTCAGCCCTGGTCAGCTGAACTACGCCTTATAAGAGCCGAATAAGACCGAAACGGGGTGAAAATGAGCTTTCAAGAGGTAGGAGTGGTATTGCATAGTTTTTATATTTAATTTCTACTAATTAAATTTGTTTCTAGTCTTAATTGGAAAGTTTTACTAAAACTCAAACTTTCAATCCCAATTGGCTTGATCCAGGACTTATAAGCCAAATAGGGACCAAAGGGAGAGAAAACATGATTTTTAATAGCCGGGAGTAGCATAACATAGTTTTTATGTATAACTACTACTAATTAAACTTGTTTCAATTCTTAATTTAGAAGTTTGACCAAAAGTCAAAATTTTAGCCCCGATTGGCCAGAACTAGGCCTTATAAAGAGCTAAATAGGGCCCAAACAGGAGGAAACATGATTTTCAAGAGCTGAGAGTGGTATTTAATAGTTTCTATGTACAATTATTGCTAACTAACCTTGTTTACAGTATTAATTAGGAAGTTTAATCAAAAAACAAACTTTTAGCCCTTGTTACCCTAAACTAGGCCTAATAAGAGCCGAATAGGGCCAAAACGGGAGAAAATGTGATTTTCATAAGCCCAGAATAGTATTATATAGTTTTTATGTATAATTACTAATAATTAAACTTGTTTTACATCTTTATTAGTAATTTGGACCAAAAGTCAAACCTTAAGCCCTTATTGGCCTGAACTAGCCCTTCTTAGTGCAGAATTATGCCAAATAGGAAGAAAATATAGTTTCAAGTGCTGAGAATGGCATTATATAGTAGTTTCTATATACAATTATTACAAACAAACCTTATTTCTATTTTAATTGGGAAGTTTAACCAAAAGTCAAACTTTCAGCTCCGATTGGTCTTAACTAGGCTTTATATAAGCCGAATAGGGTCCAAACGGGGAGAAAATAAGGTTTTTAAGAGCCGGGAGTATTATTTAATAGTTTCTATGTTTAACTACTACTAATTAAACTTGTTTGTATTCTTAATTTTAAAGTTTTACTAAAAGTAAAACTTTCAGCCCCGATTGGCTTGAACTAGGCCTTATAAGAGCCGAATGGGACCAAGCGGGAGGAAAACATAGTTTCCAAGAGCCTTGAGTGAAATTACATAGTTGCTATGTACATTTACTACTAATTAACCTTGTTTCTAACCTTAATTGGCAAGTTTGATTAAAAGTCAAACTTTTAACCCCGATTGGCCTGGAATTGTCTTATAAGAGCTGAATTGGGTCCAAACGGGGAGAAATCAAGGTTTTCATGAGCCGTGAGTAGAATTACATAGTTTTTATGTGTAATTACTGCTACTTGTTTCTAGTCTTAATTAGGAATTTTGATCAAAAGTCAAATTTTCAACCCCGATTGGCCTGAACTAGGCCTTATAAAGGCCGAATAGGGTCCAAACACGGAGATAATACAGTTTTCAAGAGCCGAGAGTACATGGTTTATATGTATAATTACTGCTAGTTAAACTTGTTTCTAATATTAATTGAGAAGAAAGACAAAAAGTCAAACCTTCAGCCCCATTTGGCCTAAAGTAGGCCTTATAAGAGACAATAAGGCCCAAACGGGGAGAAAATGAAGTTTTTAAGAGCTGAGAGTAGTAGCACATAGTTTTTATATATAATTAATACTAATTAAACTTGTTTCTAGTCTTAATTGAGAAGTTTTTTCAAAAGTCAAACTTTCAGCCCCGATAGGCCGAACTAGGCCTTCAATAAGAGCCGAATAAGGATCAAATTGGTGGAAAACATGATTTACAAGGGCCATGAATGATATTACTTAGTTCAATGTATAATTACTATTGATTAACCTTGTTTCTAATGTTAATTGGGAAGTTTTTAACCAAAAATTCAAACTTTCTGCCCTGATTGGCCTAAACTAAACCTTATAAGAATCGAATAGGGACCAAACGGGAGGAAAACATGGTTTCCAAGGTCCGTGAATGGTATTACATAGTTCTATGTACAATTACTGCTAATAAACTTTATTTCTAGTATTAATTGAAAGTTTGACCAAAAGTCAAACTTTCAACCCTGATTGGCCTGAACTGGGCCTTATAAGAGCTGAATAGGGCATAAACGGGAGAAAATGAGATTTTCAAGAGCCAAAAAAAGTATTAATAGTTTTATATATAACCACTATAAATTAAACTTGTTTTTATTCTTAATCTGAAAGTTGACCAAAAGTCAAACTTTCAGCCCGATTGGCCTGAACTCAGCCAAATAAGCACCAAATATGGCCCAAACCGGAGGAAAACATGGTTTACAAGAGCTGAGAGTGGTATTACATAGTTTCTATGTACAATTACTGCAATTAACCGTGTTTCTAGTATTAATTGAAAAGTTAAACCAAATATCAAACTTTTAGCTCCGATTGGTTTGAACTCGACCTTATAAGAGCTAATAGGGCCCAACGGGGAGAAATTGCGGTTTTCAAGATCTGGGTGTAGTATTTCATAGTTTTTATGTTTATTACTATTAATTAAACTTGTTTCTAGTCTTAGTTAGAAAGTTTGATCAAAAATCAAACTTTCAGACTCGATTAGCCTGTACTAAGCCGTATAAGAGTCGAATATGGCTCAAATGGGGAGAAAACATGGTTTAAAGAGCCAAGTATTACATAATTTTTATGTACAATTACTACTACCTAAACTTGTTTTTAGTGTTAATTTGAATGTTTTAACCAAAAGTTAAACTTTCAGCCACGATTGGCCTGAACTAATTATTATATGAGCTGAATAGGACTCAAACGGGGAGTAGTATTACATAGTTTTTAGGTATAATTACTACTAATTAAACTTGTTTCTAGTCTTAATTGGATAGTTTGGCCAAAGTCAATCTTTCAGCCTTGATTGGCCCCAATTAGGCCTTATAAGAGCCGAATAGGGCCAAAAACAGAGAGAAAATATGGATTTCAAGAGCCTGCAGTAGTATCACATAGTTTCTATATATAATTACTACTAATTAAACTTGTTTCTATTTTAAATTTGAAAGTTTGACCAAAAGTCAAACTTTTAGCCCTGATTGGCCTGAATTAGGTATTATAAGAGCCGATAAAACACTAACGAGGAGATAACGAGATTTTCAAGAGCCGGGAGTGGAATTACATAGTTTCTACATACATTTACTATTAATTAACTTTGTTTCTAGTCTTAATTGACAAGTTTGATCAAAAGTCAAATTTCAGCCCGATTAGCCTCAAATATATGCCTTATAAGAGCCGAATAGGGCCCAAACGGGGAGAAACCGAGGTTTTCAATAGCCGGGAGTGGAATTACATAGTTTTATGTATAATTTCTACAAATTAAACTTGTTTCTAGTCTTAATTAGAAAATTAATTAAAAGTCAAACTTTCAGCCCCGATTGCCCTGAAACTCGGCTTTATAAGCGCAAAATAAGGGCCAAACGGGGAGAAAACGTGATTTTTCAAGAGCCGAGAGTAGAATTACATAGATTCTATACACAATTACTACTAATTAATGTAATTTCAAGTCTTATTCTGAAAGTTTGACCAAAAGTCATACTTTCAGCCCCGATTTACCTGATTAGGCCTTAGTCGAATAGGGTTCAAACGGGGAGAAAACATATTTTCAAGAGCCTTGAGTGGTATTACATAGTTTTTATGTAAATTTACTACTAATTTTATGTGTTTCTAGTCTTAATTAGGAAGTTTGACCAAAAGTAAAACTTTCAGCCCTCTGAATAGGCCTTATAAGAGCCGAATAAGACCCTAAATGGGAGGAAAATAAAGTTTTCAACAGCCGTGAGTAGTATTACATAGTTTTTATGTACAGTTACTGCTAATTAATCTTGTTTCTAGTGTTAATTGGGAAGTTAGATCTAAAGTCAAACTTTAAGCCCTAATTGGCTTGAAATAGGCCCTATAAGAGCCAAAGAGGGCCTAAACGGGGAGAAAATGCTGTTTTCAAGAGTCGTGAGTTGTATTACATAATTTTTATCTATAATTACTAGTAATTAAACTACTCTTAATTGTAAAGTTTGATCAAAAGTTAAACTTTCAACACCGATTGGCCTGATCAAGGCCTTATAAGAGCCGAATATGGTCCAAACGAGAAGAAAATATGGTTTTAAAGAGCTGATAATAGTATTACATAATTTCTATGTTCAGTTACTACAAATTAAACTTGTTTTTCATCTAAATCTGGAAGTTTGACTAAAAGTTAAATTTTAGCCCCGATTGGCCTGAACTAGGCGTTGTTAGAGCCGAATAGGCCATAAAAAGGGGGAAAGCATGATTTTCAAGTGCCGAGAATAGTATCACATATTTTTTATGTATAATTATTACTAATTAAACTTGTTTCTATTCCTAATCGGGAAGTTTGACCAAAAATCAAACCTTCAGCCCCAATTTGCCTAAACTACACATTATAAGAACCAAATTGGGCCCAAAGAAGAGGAAAACATGGTTTTCTAGAGCCATGAGTGGTATCAAATATTTTCTATATGGAATTATGACTAATTAACCTTGTTTCTAGTGTTAATTAAAAGTTTAACCAAATGTCAAACTTTTAACCCTATTAGCCTGAACTAGACCTTATAAGAGCTGAATAGGGTCAAAACAGGGAGAAAACGAGGTTTTTAAGAGCCGAGAGTAATATTATAAAGTTTTATGTATAACCACTATAAATTAAATTTTTTCTATTCTTAATTTGGAAGTTTGATCAAAAGTGAAACTTTTAGCCCTGATTAGCCTTATAAGAATCAAAAAGGGACTAAACGGGAAGAAAACATGGCTTCCAAGGGCCGTGAATGGTATTACATAGTTTTTATGTACAATTACTACTAACCTTATTTTCAGTGTTAATTAGAAAGTTTGATCAAGAGTCAAACTTTCAGCCCCGATTTGTCAGAACTAGGTCTTATAAGAGCCGAATAGGGACCAAAAGGGAGGAAAACATAGTTTTCAAGGGTTAAGAATGGTATTACATAGTTTATATGTACAATTACGACTTATTAACCTTATTTCTAGTTTTAATTGTGAACTTTCAGCCCTGTTTGGTCTGGACTAGACCTTATAATATAAGAGCCGAATAAGGTACAAACGGAGAAAAACAAGGTTTCCAGGAGAAAGGAGAAGTAATACATAGTTTTATGTGTAATTACTACTAATTAAACTTGTTTCGCATCTTAATTGGGAAGTTTTACCAAAAGTCAAACTTTCAGCCCCGAATAGGGACCAAACGGGAGGAAACATGGTTTTTAAGGACCATGAATGGTATTACATAGTTTCTATGTATAATTACTACTAATTAATTTTATTTTTAGTGTTAATTCGAAAGTTTAACCAAGAGTCAAACTTTCAGCCCCGATGGCTGAATTTGGCCTTATAAGAGCCGATTAGGCCCAAACAGGGAGAAAATGAGGTTTTCAAGAGCTGAGAGTAGTATGACATAGTTTTTATGTATAATTACTACTAATTAAACTTATTTTTAGTCTTAATTGTAAAGTTTGACTAAAAGTCAAACCTTCAGTTCTTATTAGCCTGAACTAGGCCTTATTAGAGCCGAATAGGACCACAACGGGAGAAAATAAGGTTTTCAAGTGCTGAGAGTGGTATTTCATAGTTTTTATGTACAATTAGTACTAATTAACCTTATTTCTAGTGTTAATTGGAAAGTTTGACCAAAAGTCAAGCTTTTAGCCCCTATTAGCCTGAACTAGGCCTTATAAGACCCGAATAAAGCCCAAACAGGGAGAAAACGAGGTTTTCAAGAGATGGGAGTAGACTAACATAGTTTTATGTATAATTACTACTAATTAAACTTATTTCTAAGTTTTACCAAAAGTCAAACTTTCATCCCCGATTGGCCTGAACTAGGCCTTATAAGAGCCGAATAGGGACCAAACGGGAGGAAAACATAGTTTTCAAGGGCCGTGAATAGTATTACATAACTTATATGTACAATTACTACTAACCTTTTTTATAGTGTTAATTGAGAAGTTTAATCAAAAGTCAAACTTTCAGCCCCGATTGGCGTGAACTAGGCCTTGCAATAGCCGATTCGGGCCCAAACGGGGAGAAAATGAGGTTTTCAAGACCTGAGAGTAGTAATACATAGTTTTTATGTATAATTACTACTAATTAAACTAGTTCTAGTCTTAATTTTGAGAAGTTTTACCAAAAGTCAAACTTTTAGCCCTAATTAATCTGAAGTAGGACTTATAAGGGCCGAATAGGGACCAAACGGGAGGAAAACATGATTTTCAAGGGCCAAAATAGTATTACATTGTTCTATGTACAATTTCTGTTGATTAAACTTTTTTCTAGTGTTAATCGGGAAGTTTGACCAGACTGAAACTTTTAGCCTCTACTGGCTTGAAAAGGTCCTTATAAGAGCCTAATAAGGTCCAAACGGGGAGAAAATACAGTTTTCAAAACTCAGGAGTAGTAATATATAGTTTTTATGTATAATTAAAAATAATTATACTAGTTTCTAGTCTTAATTGAGAAGCTTTACCAAAAGTCAAACTTTCAGTCCCGATTAACCTGAACAAGACTTTATAATGGCCGATTAAGGCCCAAACGGGGAAAAAACGAGATTTCAAGAGCTGAGAGGTAGTAATACATAGTTTTTATGTATAATTACTATTCATTAAACTAGCTTCTAGTTTTAATTGAGAAGTTTTACCTAAAGTCAAACTTTCAGCCCCGATTAGCCTAAACTAGACCTTATATGAGCTGAATAGGGCCTAAACGGGAGAAAATCATGATTTTCAAAGGCTGAGAGTGGTATTGCATAGTTTATGCATACAATTATTACTAATTAACCTTGTTTATAATATTAATTGAAAAGTTTGATCAAAAGTCAAACTTTCAGCCCTGATTAGCCTGAACTAATACTTATAAGAGCCGAATAGGGTCCAACCGGGGAGACAATACATTTTTCAAAAGCCAGGAGTAGTAATATATAGTTTTATGTATAATTACTACTAATTAAACTAGTTTCTAGTCTTAATTGAGAAGTCGAACAGGAATGTTTTATGTATAATAATACAATTGTTACCTACTTGTGCTACTGAATGTCAAACTTTCAGCCCCACTTGGCCTGAACTAGGCCTCATAAGAGTCGAATAGGGACCAAACGAAAGGAAAACATGATTTTCAAAGGCCGTGAATTGTGTTACATAGTTTTTATGTACAATTACTACTAATTAGACTTTTTTTTATTCTTTTTTTGGAAGTCTGGCCAAAATTCTAACTTTCTACCCGATTAGCCAAAATAGGCCTTATAATATAGCCAAATAGGGTCCAAATTTAAGGAAAACATGGTTTTCAAGTGGTAAGAATGGTATTATATAATAACTGCTAATGAACTATGTTTCTAGTGTTAAGTAGGAAGTTTGAGCTAAAATCAAACTTTCAGCCTTGGTTAGCCTAAACTAAGCCTTATAAGAGTCGAGTAGGGCTCAAACGGGTGAAAATGCAGTTTGCAAGAGCCCGGAGTAGTGTTACATAGTTTTTTGTATAATTACTACTAAGTAAACTTGTTTTAAGACTTAATTAGGAAGTTTGACCAAAACTCAAACCTTATGAGTGCATATTAGGTCTCAAATGGGAAGAAAATATGGTTTTAGGTATTGAGAGTGGTATTACATAGTTTCTATATAGAATTAATATAAATTAATCTTGTTTTTAGTTTTAATTGGGAAGTTTGGCCAAAAGTCAAACTTTCAGCTCTGATTGGCCTGAACTAAGCTTTATATAAGCGAATTGGGTACAAACAGGGAGAGAATGCGGTTTTCAAGAGCCGTGGGTGGTATTATATAGTGTTTATATACAATTACTACTAATTAATCTTGTTTTAGTCTTAGTTGAGAAGCTTGACCAAAATTCAAACTTTTATCCCCGACTGGCCTTAACTAGGCCTTATTAGAACCTATTAGAAACCATAAGGGGAGAAAATGAGGTTTTCTACAGCCGGGAGTATTATTACATAGTTTCTATGTATAGCTACTACTAATTAAACTTTTTTGTATTCTTAATTTGGAAGTTTGACCAAAAGTCAAACTTTCAGTCCTGATTAGCCTGAACTAAGCCATATCAGAGTCGAACAAGGCTCACACGGGAAGAAAACATTATTTTCAAGAGCAAGTGAGCGAAATTACATAGCTTTTATGTTCTTTATTACAAATTAACTTGGTCTTCAAGTCAAACTTTTAGTTCTGATTAGTCTGAAATATGCCTTATAAGAGCCGAATAGGGCCTAAACAGGGAAAAACAGAGGTTTTCAATAGCTGGGAGTAGAATTACATAGTTTTATGTATAGTTACTACAAATTAAAGTTGTTTCTATTCTTAATTAGGAAGCTTGATAAAAAGTCAAACTTTCTGCTTCGATTGCCCTGAACTCGGCTTTATAAGAACCGAATAGGACCCAAACAGACAGAAAACGTGATTTTTCAAGAGCCAAGAGTAGTATTACATAGATTCTATGAACTTCTAATTAACCTTATTCTAGTCTTAATCTAGAAGTTTGACCAAAAGTCATACTTTCAGCCCCGATTTACCTGAACTATACCTTTGAAGAGATGAATAGGCCCAAACGGTGAATAAATATGGTTTTCAAGAGCGTTGAGTAGTATTACATAGTTTTTATGTAAATTTACTATTAATTTAATGTGTTTCTAGTATTAATTGGGAAGTTTGACCAAAAGTAAAACTTTCAGCCCCGATTGGCTTGAATTAGGCCTTGTAAGAGCCGAATAGAACCCAAACAAAAGGAAGACAAGGTTTTCAAGAGCCATGAGTGGTATTATATTGTTTCTATATTTAATTGCTATTAATTAACCTTGTTTCTCATCTTAGTTGGGAAGTTTGACCAACAGTCAAACTTTCAGTCCCGATTGACTTGAACTAGGGCCTTATTAGAGTCGAATAGGACCCAAATAGGAGGAAAATAAGTTTTTCAAGAGATGTGGGTGGTATTACATTGTTTCTATGGACAACTACTGCTAAGTAACCTTGTTTCTAGTGTTGATTGGGAAGTTTGATCAAAAGTCAAATTTTCAGCTAATTGGCGTGAACTAGGCCTTATAAGAGCCGAATAAGGCGCAACTGAGAGAAAATGCAGTTTTCAAGAGCCGATAATTGTATTACATAGTTTTAATGTATAATTACTACTAATTAAACTTGTTTCTAATCTTAGTTAGGAGATTTGATCAAAACTCAAACTTTCTGCCCCGATTGGCCTGAACAAGGCCTTGTAAGGGCCGAATATGACTTAAACGGGAAGAAAACATGGTTTTAAAGAGCCAAGAGTAGTATTACATACTTTCTATATTCAATTACTATAAATTAAACTTGTTTTTAGTCTTAAACTGAAAGTTTGATCAAAGGTCAAACTTTTAGCCCCGATTGACCTGAATTAGGCATTATAAAAGACGAATAGGGCACAAAAGTGGAGAAAACATGGTTGTCAAGAGCCGGGAGTAGTATCACATAGTTTTTATGCAAAATTACTACTAATTAAACTTGTTTCTACTCTTAATCGGAAAGTTAGACCAAAAGTCAAACCTTTGGCCCTAATTGGCCTGAACTACATATTATAAGAGCTTATTAGGGCCCAAATCAGAGGAAAACATAATTTTCAAGTGCTGAGAGTGGTATTACATAGTTTTATGTACAATTACTACTAGTTAACCTTATTTCTAGTGTTAATTGAAAGTTTGACGAAAAGTTAAACCTTTAGCCCCGATTGGCCTAAATTAAACGGGACGAAAACATAGCTTTCGAGGGCCATGAACGGTATTATATAATTTCTATATACAATTAATGCTGATTAACTTTATTTCTAGTGTTAATTGGAAAGTTTGACCAAAAGGCAAGTTTCCAGCCCCCTATTGGCCTTAGTTAGGCCTATAACAGCCGAATAGGGTTCAAACTGAGAGAAAATGCGATTTTCAATATCCGAGAGTAGTATTACATAGCTTTTATGTATAATTACTACAAATTAAACTTATTTCTAGTCTTAATTAGAATGTTTTAGCAAAAGTCAAACTTTCAGTCCTTATTCGCCTGAACTAGGCCTTATAGGAGCCGAGTAGGGCCCAAACTGGAGGAAAACATGGTTTTCAAGATCTGAGAGTAAGATTACATTGTTTTTGTGTACAATTGCTCCTAATTAACCTTACTTATAGTATTTATTGGAAATCTTGACCAAAATCCAAACTTTCAGCCTCGATTGGCCTGAACAAGGAGTTATAAGAGCCGAATAAGGGACAAACAGGGAGAAAATATGGTTTTTAAAAGCCGTGAGTGGTAATACCTAAATTGTATATATAAGTACTAGTAAATAAACTTATTTTCAAGTCTTAATTGATAAGTTTTTACCAAAAGTCAAACTTTCAGCCCCGATTGGCCTAAGCTAGGCCTTACAAGAGCTGAATAAAGACAAAACGGGAGGAAATTTTGGTTTTCAAGGGCTGTGAATGGTATTATATAGATTATATGTAGGATTACTACTAATTAACCATGTTTCTTGTGTTAATTAAGAAGTTTGACTTAAGTCAAAGTTTCAGCCTCGATTGACCTGAACTAGGCTTATAAGAGCCGAATTAAGTCTCAAATGGGGAAAAAATAAGATTTTCAAGAGCCAGAAGTAGTAATACATAGTTTTTATGTATAATTACAACTAATTAAACTTATTTCTAGTCTTAATTGGGAACTTTTAGCTCCTATTGGCCTGTACTAGGCCTTACAAGAACCGAATAGGGACCAAACGGGAGGAAAACATGGTTTTCAAGAGTCGTGAATGGTATTACATAGTTCTATGTACAATTAGTACTAATTAACTTTGTTTCTAGTGTTAACTCAAGCTTCAGCTCCGATTGGCCTGAATTAGGCCTTATAAGAGTCGATTAGGGGCCAAATTGGGAGAAAATGAGGTTTGCAAGAGTCAGGAGTAGTATGACATAGTTTTTTATGTTTAATTACTACTAATTAAACTTATTTCTAGTTTTAATTAGAAAGTTTAACAAAAAGTCAAACCTTCAGCTCTTATTGGCCTGACTGAACCAGGCCTTATCTGAGCCGAATAAGGCCCTTATCTGAGCCGAATAAGGCCCTATCGGGAGAAAACATGATTTTCAATAGCTGAGAGTGGTATTACAAAGTTTCTATATATAATTATTACTAATTACCTTGATTCTAGTGTTAGTTAATTGGGAAGTTTGAACAAAAGTCAAACTTTCAGCCCCGATTGGCCTGAACTAGGCCTAATAAGAGTCAAATAAGGCCCAAACGGGGAGAATACAATGTTTTCTAGAGCCGGGAGTAGTATGATCTAGTTTTTATGTATAATTACTACTAACTAAACTTGTTTTTAGTTGTAATTGAAAGTTTGACCAAAAGTCAAATTTTCAGCCCCGATTGGCCTGAATTAGGCCTTATAAGAGCCAAATATGGCGAAAAAGGGGGGGGACATGTCTTTCAAGAGCTTGGAGTAGTATCACATAGTTTCTATGTATAACTACTACTAATTAAACTTGTTTCTATGCTTAATTAAAGTTTGACCTAAAGTAAAATTTTTAACCCGATTGGCCTGAACTCGGCCACATAAGTGCCAAGTAGGGCCCAAACTGGAGGAAAATATGATTCTCAAGAGCTGAGAGTCATATTACATTATTTCTGTGTACAATTACAACTAATTAGCATTGTCAATTAGCCTGAACTCGGTCTTATAAGAGCCCAGTAGGACCCAAACGGGGAGAAAATGTTGTTTTCAAGAGCCGGGGTTTTCAAGAGCTGAGTAGTATTACATAGTTTTTTTGTATAATCACTACTAATTAAACTTGTTTCTAGTCTTAATTGGGAAGTTAGATCAAAAGTCAAACTTTCAACCCCGATTGGCCTAAATAGGCCTTATAAGAGCCGAACATGGCCTAAATAGGGAGAAAACGTGGTTTTAAAGAGCCAAGAGCTGTATTACATAGTTCTATGTATAATTACTACAAACATGTTTCTAGTCTTAATCTGGAAGATTAACCAAAAGTCAAACTTTCAGCCCCGATTGGCCTGAACTAGGTATTATAAGGGCCGAATAAAACCCAAACGAGGATATAACGAAATTTTCAAGTGCCGGTAGTGGAATTACATAGTTTCTATGTACATTTACTATTAATTAACTTTGTTTTTAGTCTTAATTGTCAAGTTTGATCAAAAGTCAAATTTCAGCCCTGATTAACCTCTAATATGCCTTATAAGAGCCGAATATAGGGCCCAAATGGGGAGAAACCGAGGTTTTCAATAGCCGGGAGTAGAATTACATAGTTTTATGTATAATTTCTACAAATTAAACTTGTTTCTAGTCTTAATTAGAAAATTTGATTAAAAGTCAAACTTTCAGCCCGATTGTCCTGAACTCGGTTTTATAATCGTAGAATAGGGGCCAAACGGGGGGGAGAAAACGTGATTTTTCATGAGCTGAGAGTAGTATTACATAAATTTTATACACAATAACTGCTAATTAATGTTGTTTCAAGTCTTAATCTGAAAGTTTGACCAAAAGTCATACTTCCAGCCCCGATTTGCCTGAACTAGGACTTAGTCGAATAGGATTCAAACGGGGAGAAAACATGTTTTCAAGTGCCTTAAGTGATATTACATAGTTTTTATGTAAATGTACTACTCATTTAATGTACTACTCATTAATGTGTTTCTAGTCTTAATTAGGAAGTTTGACCAAAAGTAAAACTTTCAACCCTGATTGGCCTGAGTTAGGCCTTATAAGAGCCGAATAAGACCCAAATGGCAGGAAAACAAGGTTTTCAAGAGCTGTGATTAGTATTACAAAGTTTTTATGAACAATTAATGCTAATTAACCTTATTTCTAGTGTTAATTAGAACGTTTAACCTAAAATCAAACTTTCAGCCCTAATTGACCTAAATTAGGCCCTATAAGAGCCAAATAGGGCCCAAATAGGGAGAAAATGTGATTTTCAAGAGTCATGAGTTTATTACATAATTTTTATATATAATTACTTCTAATTAAACTGGTTCTACTCTTAATTGTGAAGTTTAATCAAAAGTCAAACTTTCAACACTATTGGCCGAACAACGCCTTATAACAGCCGAATATGGTCCAAACGAGAAGAAAATGTGGTTTTAAAGAGCTGTTAATAGTATTACATAATTTCTATGTTCAATTACTACAAATTAAACTTGTTTCTCATCTTAATCTGGAAGTTTGATCAAAAGTTAAATTTTAACCCCGATTGGCCTGAACTAGGCATTGTAAGAGCATAATAGGCCACAAACTGTGAGAAAACATGATTTTCATGTGCCGAGAATAGTATCACATATTTTTTTGTATAAGTATTACTAATTAAACTTGTTTCTATTCCTAATCGGGATGTTTGACCAATAGTCAAACCTTCAGCCCCAATTTGCCTAAACTACATATTATAAGAATCAAATCGGGCCCAAACAAGAGGAAAACATGGTTTTCAAGAGCCGTGAGTAGTATTAAATAGTTTCTATATGGAATTACAACTATTAACCTTGTTTCTAGTGTTAATTAGAGTTTGACCAAAAGTCAAACTTTTAACCCTGATTGGCCTGAACTAGGCCTTATAAGAGCTGAATATGGTCAAAACAGGGAGAAAATGAGGTTTTTAAGAGCCGAGAGTAGTTTTACAAAGTTTTATGTATAACCACTATAAATTAAACTTTTTTCTATTCTTAATTTGGAAGCTTGATCAAAAGTGAAACTTTCATCCCTGATTGGCCTTATAAGAATCGAAAAGGGACTAAACGGGAAGAAAACATGGTTTTCAAGGGCCGTGAATTGTATTACATAGTTTTTATGTACAATTACTACTAATTAACCTAGTTTTTAGTTTTAATTGGGAAGTTTGATCAAGAGTCAAACTTTCAGCCCTGCTTAGGCCTGAACTAGGTCTTATAAGAGTCGAATATGGACCAAAAGGGAGGAAAACATAGTTTTCAAGGGCTGTGAATGGTATTACATAGTTTATATGTACAATTACGAGTAATTAACCTGATTTCTAGTGTTAATTGTGAACTTTCAGCCCTGTTTGGTCTGGACTAGACCTTATAATATAAGAGCCAAATAAGGTACAAATGGGGAAAAACAAGGTTTCCAAGAGCAAGGAGAAGTAATACATAGTTTTATGTATAATTACTATTAATTAAACTTGTTTCTCGTCTTCTTTGGCAAGTTTTACCAAAAATCAAACTTTCAATCCTGATTGGTCTGAACTAGGCTTTATAAGAGCCGAATAAGGACTAAACGGGAGGAAAACATGGTTTTCAAGGGCCATGAATGGTATTACATAGTTTCTTTGTACAATTACTACTAATTCACTTTGTTTCGAATGTTAATTGAAAGTTTGACCAAGACTCAAACTTTCAGCCCCGATTGGCCTGAATTAGGCCTTATAAGAGCCGATTAGGGCCCAAACGGGGAGAAAATGAGGTTTTCAAGAGCCGAGAGTAGTATGACATAGTTTTAATGTATAATCACTACTAATTAAACTTGTTTTTAGTTTTAATTATAAAGTTTGAGCAAAAGTTAAACCTTCAGTTCTTATTAGCCTGAACTAGGCCTCATTAGAACCGAATAGGACCAAAATGGGAGAAAAATAAGGTTTTCAAGTGCTGAGAGTGGAATTATACAGTTTTTATGTACAATTAGTACTAATTAGCCTTGTTTCTAGTGTTAATTGGGAAGTTTGATCAAAAGTCAAACTTTCAGCCCCTATTAGCCTGAACTAGGCCTTATAAGACCCGAATAAAGCCCAAACAGGGAGAAAATGAGATTTTCAGGAGATGGGAGTAGGATAACATAGATTTTATGTATAATTTCTACTAATTAAACTTATTTCTAAGTTTGACTAAAAGTTAAACTTTTATCCCCGATTGGCCTGAACTAGGCCTTATAAGAGCTGAATAGGGACCAAACGGGAGGAAAACATGGTTTTCAAGGGCCGTGAATAGTATTACATAGTTTCTATGTACAATTACTACTAATTAACTTTGTTTATAGTGTTAATTTAGAAGTTTGATCAAAAGTCAAACTTTCAGTCCCGATTGGCATGAACTAGGCCTTATAAAAGCCGATTAGGGCCCAAACGGAGAGAAAACGAGGTTTTCAAAAGCCGAGAGTAGTAATACAAGTTTTTATATATAATTACTACTAATTAAACTAGTTTCTAATCTTAATTTTGAAAATTTTTACCAAAAGTCAAACTTTTAGTCCCGATTAGCCTGAACAAGACCTTATAATGGTAGATTAAGGCCAAAACGCGGAAAAAATGAGGTTTCAAGAGCTGACAGTAGTAATACATAGTTTTTATGTATAATTACTATTAATTAAACTAGTTTCTTGTCTTAATTGAGAAGTTTTACCTAAAGTCAAACTTTAAGCCCCGATTAGCCTGAACTAGACCTTATATGAGCTGAATAGGGCCTAAACGGGAGAAAATCATAGTTTTCAAGGGCTGAGAGTGGTATTGCATAGTTTCTACATACAATTATTACTAATTAACCTTGTTTCTAATATTAATTGAAAAGTTTGATCAAAAGTCAAACTTTCAGCCCTGATTAGCTTGAACTAGTCTTTATAAGAGCCGAATAAGGTCCAACGGGGAGATATTACACTTTTCAAATCGGGAGTAGTAATAAAATGTTTTTATTATGTATAATTACTACTAATTAAACTAGTATCTAATCTTAATTGAGAAGTTTGACTAAAGTCAAACTTTCAGCCCCGATTGGCCTGAACTAGGCCTCATAAGAGCCGATAGGAACCAAACGGGAGGAAAACATGGTTTTCAAAGGCCGTGAATGGTGTTACATAGTTTTTATGTACAATTACGAATAATTAGACTTGTTTTTATTATTATTTTGGAAGTCTGACGAAATTTCTAACTTTCTACCCGATTAGCTAGAACTAGGCCTTATAATAGCTAAATAGGGTCCAAACTTAAGGAAAACATGGTTTTCAAGTGGTGAGAGTGGTATTACATAGTTTTTATATACAATTACTACTAATGAGCTATGTTTCTAGTGTTAATTGGGAAGCTTGAGCTAAAATCAAACTTTCAGCCCTGGTTAGCCTAAACTAAACCTTATTAGAGCCGAATAGGGCTCAAAGGGTGAAAATGCAGTTTTCAAGAGCCCGGAGTAGTGTTACATAGTTTTTTTATATAATTACTACTAAGTAAACTTGTTTTAATGCTTAATTAGGAAGTTTGACCGAAACTCAAACCTTATAAGTGCATATTAGGGCTCAAATGGGAAGAAATTATGGTTTCAAGTGTTGAGAGTGGTATTACATAGTTTCTATGTAGAAGTAATATAAATTAATCTTATTTCTAGTTTTAATTGGGAAATTTGGCCAAAAGTCAAACTTTCAGCTCTGATTGGCCTGAACTAAGCTTTATATAAGCGAATTGGGTCCAAACAGGGAGAGAATGCGGTTTTCAAGAGCAGTGGGTGGTATTATATAGTTTTTATATACAATTACTACTAATTAATCTTATTTTTAATCTTAGTTGAGAAGTTTAACCAAAATTCAAACTTTTATCCCCGTTGGCCTTAACTAGGCCTTATTAGAACCTATTAGAGACCATAAGGGAGAAAATGAGGTTTTCTAGAACCGGAAGTATTATTACATAGTTTCTAACTACTACTAATTAAACTTTTTTATATTCTTAATTTGGAAGTTTGACCAAAAGTCAAACTTTCAGCCCTGATTGGCCTGAACTAGGCCATATCAGAGCCGAACAAAGTTCACACGGGAAGAAAACATAGTTTCCAAGAGCAAGTGAAGCGAAATTACATAGTTTTTATGTATTTCACTCACGGCTCTTGGAAACGATGTTTTCCTCCCGCTTGGTCCCATTCGGCTCTTATAAGGCCTAGTGAGCCAATCGGGGCTGAAAATTTGACTTTTGGTAAAACTTTCAAATTAAGAATACAAACAAGTTTACTTAGTAATCGTTAAACATAGAAACTATTTAATATTACTCCCGGCTCTTGAAAACCTTATTGTATCCCCGTTTGGACCCTATTCGGCTTATATAAAGTCTAGTTCACACCAATCAGAGCTGAAAGTTTTCTTTTGGTCAAACTTCCCAATTAAAAACTAGGAATAAGGTTAGTTTGTAATATTGTACATAGAAAGTATATAATGCCACTCTCAGCACTTCAAACTATATTTTCTTCCCATTTGGCATATTCTACACTATGAAGGGTTAGTTCAGGCCAATAAGGGCTTAAGGTTTGACTTTTGGTCTAACTTACTACTAATAAAGATTTAAAACAAGTTTAATTATTAGTAATTATATATAAAAACTATATAATACTACTCTGGGCTTATGAAAATCACATTTTCTCCCGTTTTGGCCATTCGGCTCTTTTTAGGCCTAGTTTAGGCTAACATGGGCTGAAAGTTTGTATTTTGGTTAAGCTTCCTCATTAACACTGTAAAAAAGGTTAGTTAGCAATAATTGTACATAGAAACTATTAAATACCACTCTCAGCTCTTGAAAATCATACTTCCTCCTATTTGGGCCCTATTTAGCTCTTATAAGGCCTAGTTCTGGCCAATCGGGGCTAAAAGTTTGGCTTTTGGTCAAACTTCTAAATTAAGAATAGAAACAAGTTTAATTAGTAGTAGTTACACATAGAAACTATGTGATACTAATCCCGGCTATTGAAAATCATGTTTTCTCCCCGTTTGGTCCCTATTTGGCTCTATAAGTCCTGGTTCAGGCCAATCGGGATTGAAAGTTTGAGTTTTGATAGAACATTTCAATTAAGACTAGAAACAAATTTAATTAGTAGAAATTAAATATAAACCTATGTAATACTACTCCTAACTCTTGAAAAGCTCATTTTCACCCCGTTTGGTCTTATTCGGCTCTTATAAGGCGTAGTTCAGCCGATCAGGGATGAAACTTTGACTTTAGGTCAAACTAATAGTAATTGTATATAGAAACGATGTAATACCACTCTCAGATCTTCAAAACCATCTTTTCTCCCATTTGGGCCCTATTAGACTTTTATAAGACCTAGTTCAGGCCAATAAGAGCTGAAGGTTTGACTTTTAGTCAAACTTCCTAAATAAGACTAAAAAAGTTTATTTAATCGTAATTATACATAAAAAAATATGTAATACTCCTCTCGGCTCTTGAAAACTGCATTTTCTACCCCATTTGGACCATATTTGGCTCTTATAAGGTCTAGTTCAGGTTAATCGGGGCTGAAAATTTGAAGTTTGGTCAAACTTCCCAATTAATAGCAGAATGAAGACTAATTAGTAGTAATTGTACATGGAAACTATGTAATACCATTCACAGCCCTTGAAAATCACGATTTCCTCCCGTCTGGTCCCTCTTCGGCTCTTATAAGGCCTAGTTCAGGCCAATCGGGGCTGAAAGTTTAAGTTTTGGTCAACCTTTCAAATTAAGAATAGAAATTAGTTTAATTTCTAGTAACTATATATAAAAACTATGTAATACTACTCTCGTCCCTTAAAAACCTCATTTCTCCTTTTTGGGGCCCTATTCGGCTCTTAATAAGGCCTGGTTCAGACCTATCGAGGCTGAAAGTTTGACTTTTGTCAAACTTTCCAGTTAATACTAGAAATAAAGTTAATTATTAGAAATTGCTTATAGAATATATAATACTACTCAAGGCTCTTAAAAGCCATGTTTTCCTCCAATTTGGGCGCTATTCGGCTCTTACATGGCTTATTTTAAGCCAATTGGGGTTGAAAGTTTGACTTTTAATCAAACTTCCTAACTGAGAATAGAACAAGTTTAATTAATGGTAATTATACATAAAACTATGTGATACTACTCCCGACATTTGAAAACATTATTTTCTCACTATTTGAGCCCAATTCGGCTCTCATAATGCCTAGGATTAGGCCAATCAGGGCTAAAAGTTTGACTTTTGGTCAAACTTTCATATTAAGACTAGAAACAAGTTTAATTAGAAGTAATTACACGTAGAAACTTTTTAATTCTACTTCGGGCTCTTTAAAACCATGATTTCTCCCCATTTAGGCCACATTCGGCTCTTATAAGGTGTAGTTCAGGCCATCAGGGTGAAAGTTTGACTTTTGATCAAACTTTCCAATTAACACTGGAAACAAGTTTAATTTGAAGTAATTAAATACAAAAACTATGTAATAATACTCCTGGATCTTGAAAACAGCATTTTCTCCTTATTTGGGCCATATTCGGCTCTTATAAGGCCTAATTTAACCATTCAAGGCCCTTGAAAACTTTGTTTTCCTCCCGTTTGTATCCTATTCGGCACTATAAGGCCTAGTTCAGGCGAATCGGAGCAGAAAATTTGACTGTCGGTCAAACTTTCCAATTAACACTAGAAAAAGGTTAATTAGTAGTAATTGTACGTAGAAACTATGTAATGCCACTGTCAGCTCTTGAAAATCATGTTTTCCTCCCGTTTGGGCCCTATTCGGCTCTTATAAGGCCTAATTTAACCAATCGGGACTGAAGTTTGACCTTTGCTCAAACTTCCAAGTTTAATTATTAATAGTTATACATAGAAACTATGTGATGCTACTACTGGCTCTTGAAAATCATGTTTTCTCTCTGTTTCGGCCCTATTCAGCTCTTATAATAAGGCTTAGTTCCAGCCAATCGGTGTTGAAAGTATGACTTTTGGTCAAACATCCCAATTAGGATTAGAAACAAGTTTAATTCATAGTAATTATATATAAAAACTATATTATACTACTTCCGAGTCTTGAAAAATCTCATTTTCTCCCCGTTTGGACCCTAATCGACTATTATCGGCTTAGTTCAGGCCAATGGGGCTGAAAGTTTGACTTTTGATCAAACTTTTCAATTAACATAAAAAAAGTTAATTAGTAGTAATTGCACATAAAAATTATGTAATACCACTCTCAACTCTTGAAAATCATGTTTTTCTACAGTTTGGCCCTATTCGGCTCTTATAAGGCCAGTTCAAGCCAATATAGGTTAAAGGTTTGACTTTTGGTGATTCATAATTAAGACTAAAACAAGTTTAATCAGCAGTAATTATACATAAAAAGTATGTAATATTACTCTCAAATCTTGAAAACTGCATTTTCTCCCTATTTGGACCCTATTTAACTCTTATAATGCCTAGTTCAGGCCAATAAAGGCTGAAAGTTTGACTCTTAATCAAACTTTTCAATTAATACTAGAAACAAGGTTAATTAGCAGTATTTGTACAAAGAAACTATATATTACCATTCACGGCCCTTGAAAACCATATTTTCCTCCCGTTTGGTCCCTATTTGGCTCTTATATAAGGCTTAGTTCAGGCCAATCGCGGTTGAAAGTTTGAATTTTGGTAGAACTTCAACTAGAAATAAGTTTAATTAGTAGTAATTATACAAAAAAAACTATGTATTACTATTCTCAGATCTTGAAAACCGTATTTTCTCCCCATTGGGTCTTATTCAGCTCTTATAAGTCTTAGTTCCGGCCAATCGGGGCTGAACCTTTGACTTTTGGTCAAACTTCTCAATTAAGACTCGGAATAAGTTTAATTAGTAATATACATAAAAACTAAGTAATACTACTGTCAACTCTTGAAAAATGCATTTTCTCCCTGTTTGGATTATATTTCTTTCGCTCTTATAAGGTCTACTTCAGGCCAATCGGGACTGAAAGTTTGACAGTTGGCCAAACTTTCCGATTAATAATAGAAACAAAGTAAATTAGCAATAATTGAACATAGAAACTATGTCATACCTTTCATGGCCCTTGAAAACCATGTTTCCTCCCGTTTGGTCCCTATTCGGCTCTTATAAGGACTACTTTAGGCCAATCGAGGCTGAAAGTTTGACTTTTAATAGAACTTCGTAATTAAGACTAGAAACAAGTTTAATTTGTAGTAATTATACATAAAACCTATGTAATACCCTCAGCTCTTGAAAACTGCATTTTCTTCCTGTTTGGACCTTATTGGCTCTTATAAGGCCTAATTCAGGCCAATCGGGGCTGAAAGTTTGATTTTTGGTCAAAATTCACAATTAACACTAGGAAAAAAGTTAATTAGTAAGAATTGTACATAGAAACTATGTAATACCATTCACAACCCTTGAGAACCATGTTTTTCTCTCGTTTGGTCCCTTTTCGGCTCTTATAAGGCCTAATTTAGGCCAATGGGCTGAAAGTTTGAATTTTGGTCAAACTTACAAATTAAGAATAAAAACAAGTTTAATTTATAGTCGTTATACATAAAAACTATGTTATACTACTCTCGGCTATTGAAAACCTTATTTTCTCCCTGTTAAGGTCTTATTCAGCTCTTATAAGGCCTAGTTCAGACCAATCGGGGCTGAAAGTTTAACTTCTGGTCAAACTTCTAATTAGCACTAGAAACAAGATTAATTAGGAGAAATAGCATATAGAAACTATGTAATACCACTCACGGCTCTTGAAAATAATGTTTTCCTCCCGTTTGGGCCCTATTCGGCTCTTATAATGCCTAGTTTCAGGCCAATCTGGGCTAAATGTTTGATTTTAATCAAACTTCTCAATTTAGAATAGAAACAAGTTTAATTAGTAGTAATTATATAAAAAACTATATGATATACTACACACAGTGCTTGAAAACATTGTTTTCTTCTCATTTGGGCCCATTCAGCTCTTACAATGCTAATTCTGGCCAAACGGGGTTGGTTGGTCAAACTTCTAGATTAAGATTGGAAACAAGTTTAATTAGTAGTAATTGTGCGTAGAAACTATGTAATAATACTCTCGGCTCTTTAAAGCCATGTTTTCTCCCTTTGTGGCCATATTCGGCTCTAATAAGGCGTAGTTCAGGCCAATCATCGAGGCTGAAAGTTTGATTTTTGATCAAACTTCCCAATTAAGACTTAAAACAAGTATATTTAGCAGTAATTATAAATAAAAACCATGTAATACTACTCCCGGCTCTTGAAAATCGCATTTTCTACCTATTATTAGGGCCCTATTCTGCTATTATAAAGCCTACTTCATATCAATCTGGGCTGAAAGTTTGACATTTGGTCAAACTTCTCAATTAACACTAGAAACATGGTTAATTAGCAGTAATTATATATATAAACTATGTAATACCACTCACAGCTCTTCAAGACAATGTTTTCCTCTGGTTTGGGCCTTATTCGGTTCTTATAAGCTTACTTCAGGTCAATCGAGCTGAAAGTATGACTTTTTGTCAAACTATCAAATTAACACTATAAATAAGGTTAATTAGTAGTAACTGTATATAAAAAAATATGTAACACCACTCTCAGTTCTTGAAAACCATATTTTCCTTCCGTTTAGGCCTTGTTCGGCTCTTATAAGGCCTAGTTCCGGCCAGTAAGGGCTGAAGGTTTGAGTTTTGGATAAATTTCCTAATTAAAATTAGAAACAAGTTTAATTAGTAGTAATTATACATAAAAACTATGTAATAGTACTTTCGGCTCTTGAAATTTCCTCCTGTTTGAACCATATTCGGCTCTTATAAGGCCCAATTCAGGCTAATCGAAGCTGAAAGTTTGACTTTGGTCAAACTCCTAATAAGTATTAAAAATAAAGTTAATTAGTAGTAATTGTACAAAGAAACTATGTAATACCATTTAAGGCCCTTAAAAATCAAGTCCCTATTTGGCTCTCATAAGGCCTAGTCCAGTCTAATCGGAGCTGAAAGTTTGACTTCTGATTAAACTTCCAAATTAAGAATAGAAACAAGTTTAATTAGTAGTTGTTATATGTATAAACAATGTGATACTACTCCCGGCTCTTGAAAATTATGTTTTCTTCCTGTTTGGGCCCTATTCGGCTCTTATAAGGCCAAGTTCCAGCTAATCATAGATGGAGTTTGACTTTCAGTCAAACTTCCTAACTAACACTAGAACAAGTTTAATTAGTATTAATTATACATAACAACTATGTCTTACCACTTCCAGCTCTTGAAAACCTCGTTTTCTCCCCGTTTGGGCCCTAATCAGCTCTTATAAATAAGGCTAAGTTAGGTCAATCGAGGCTGAAAATTTGATTTTTGATCAAACTTCTCAAATAACACTAGAAACAAGGTTAATTAGTAGTAATTATACATAGAAACTATATAATTCCACTCACAGCTCTTGAAAACCTTGTTTTCCTCCTCTTTGGGCCCTATTCGGCTCTTATAAGTCCTGCTGAAGTTTGAATTTTGGTCAAACTTCCTCATTAAGACTATAAACAAGTTTAATTAGTAATATTTATGCATAAATATTATGTAATACTGCTCTTAGCTCTTGAAAAGTACATTTTCTCCCCAAATAGACCTTATCTGGCTCTTACAAGGCCTAGTTCAGGCCAATCGAGACTGAAAATTTCACTTTTTACCAAACTTCCCAAGTAACACTAGAAACAATGTTAATTAGCAGTAATTATACATAAAAACTATGTAATAATACTCCCGGCTCTTGAAACAATGTTTTTCCCGCGTTTGGTCCCTATCGGCTCTTAGACGACCTAGTTCAGGCCAATCAGGGTTGAAAGTTTGACTTTTGGTCAAACTTCTGAATTAATTCTAGAAACAAGATTAATTAGTAGTAATTGTACATAGAAACCATATTTTCCTCCCATTTGGGCCCTATTCGAATAAGGCCTAGTTTAGGCTAATAAGGGTTGGAGTTTTTTTTTTGTCAAACTTCTCAATTAAGATTAGAAATAATATTAATTAGAAGTAAATATACATAAAAATTATATAGTACCATTCACGGCCCTTAAAAATCATGTTTTCCGCCTGTTTGGTCCTTATTCGACTCTTATAATGCCTAGTTCAAGCCAATCGTGGCTGAAAGTTTGACTTTTGGTCAAACTTTCAAATTATGACTAGAAACAAGTTTAATTAGGAGTAATTGTATATGAAAACTATGTGATACTACTCTTGGCTCTTGAACACTATATTTTCTTTCCGTTTGAACCCTATTCAGCTCTTATAAGGCCTAATTTAGGATAATCAGAGCTGAAAGTTTAACTTTTGATCAAACATTCAAATTAATACTACAAAAAAGGTTAATTAGTAGCAATTATACATAGAAGCTATGCAATACCACTTTCAGCTATTGAAAATCAAGTTTTTCTCGTTTGGGCCCTCTACTAAGGCTTAGTTCAGGTCAATCGGCGCTGAAAATTTGACTTTTGGTCAAACTTTCAAATTAAGTACAAAAACAAGTTTAATTAGTAGTAGTTATACACATAAACTATGTAATACTACTCCCGACTCTTGAAATTCATGTTTTCTCACTGTTTGGGCCCTTTTGGCTATTAAAGACCTTATTCAGGCCAATCGAGATTAAATGTTTGATTTTTGATAAAAAAAATCCCAATTAAGAGTAGAAATAAGCTTAATAAGTAGTAATTATGTATAAAAACTAAGTAATACTACTCTCCGCTCTTGAAAACCACGTTTTCTCTATGTTTGGGCCTATTATCTCTTATAGGGCCTCAGACATCGAGCTGAAAGTTTGACTTTATGTGAAACTTCCCAATCAATACTAGAAATAAGTTTAATTAGCAGTAAATATTTATAGAAACTAAATAATATCACTCACGACTCTTAAAAATCATGTTTTCTTCCAGTTTGGGCCTTATTTGCCTCTTATATGGCCCAGTTCAAACTAATTAGAACTGAAAGTTTGACTTTTAGTTAAACTTCTCAATTAAAAGTAGAAACAAGGTAAATTTGTATCAATTATACATAGAAAATATGTAATATCACTCTCAACTCTTGAAAACCATATTTTTCTTCCCATTTGGGCCCTATTCTACTCTTAAATAAAGCCTAGTCAGGCTAATAGGGGCTGAAGGTGTGAGTTTTCGTAAAACTTTCAAATTAAGACTAGAAACAAGTATAATTAGTAGTAATTATATATATAAACTATATAAAACTACTCTCGGCTCTTAAAAATCTCGTAACTCTTTGTTTAGGCCCGATTCGACTCTTATAAGGCTTTGTTCAAAGCAATCAGAGCTGAAAGTTTGATTTTTGATTAAATTTCAAATTAAGAATAGAAACAAATTTAATTATTAGTACTTATACAAAGAAACTATGTGTACTACTCCCAACTCTAGAAAACTAATTTTTTCTCCCGTTTGTGCATTCGGCTCTTATAATTCCTAGTTCATGCCAATCAGGGCTAAAATTTTAACTGACTTTTGGTTTAACTTTCAAATTAAGAATAGAAACAAGGTTAATTTATATTAATTGTACATAAAAACTATATAATACCACTCTCAGCTCTTGAAACCATATTTTCTTCCCGGTCGGGCCCTATACTGTACTTATAAGGCCTAGTTCAGGCCAATAAGGGCTTAAAGTTTGACTTTTGGTCAAACTTCCTAATTAAAATTTAAAACAATTTTAATTAGTAGTATAGGGCCCAAATGGAAAGCCGCCTTTTCTCCCGTTTGGGCCCTATTCAGCTCTTATAAGTCCTAGTTTAGGCTATCAAGGGCTGAAAGTTTAATTTTTGGTCAAACTACCCAGTTAACACTAGAAACAAGGTTAATTCGCAGTAATTGTACATGGAAACTATGTAATATCAATCTCAGCTCTTGAAAATCATATTTTCCTATTATATGGGCCCTATTTGGCTTTTATAAGGCCTAGTTCTAGCTAATCGGGGCTGAAAGTTTGACTTTGGTCAAACTTACAAATTAAGAATAGAGACAAATTAATTAGTTGTAGTTTATACATAGAAACTATGTGAACTACTCCCGAGTCTTGAAAACCATGGTTTCTCCCCGTTTGGGCCCTATACGGCTCTTATAAGACCTGGTTCAGGCCAATCGGGGCTGAAAGTTTGACTTTTGGTAAAACTTCCTAATTAAGACTAGAAACAAGTTTAAGTAGTAGTAATTACATATAAAAACTTTGTAATACTACTCCCGACTCTTGAAAACCTCATTTCTCCATGTTTGGGCCTTCTTCAGCTCTTATATGGCGGCCTAGGCCAATCGGAGATGCAAGTTTGGCTTTAGGTATGTAATCTCAATTAACACTAGAAATAAAATAAATTAGTAGTAATTATACGTAGAAACTATGTAATACCACTCTAAGCTCTTGAAAATCATATTTTCTTCCGGTTTGGGCCATATTCGGCTCTATAAGGCCTAATTTAGGCCAATAAGGGCTGAAAGTTTAACTTTTAGACAAACTTCTTAATTATGACTGGAAATAAGTTTATTTAGTAATAATTATACATAAAAACTATGTAATACTACTCCTGACTTTTGAAAACTATATTTTCTCTCTGATTGGACCCATTAGGCTCTTATAAGGCCTAATTCTGGCCAATAGGAGCTGAAAATTGCAATTTTAGTCAAGCTTCTCAATTAACACTAGAAATAATCAGTAGTAATTGTACATAGCACTATGTAATACCTTTTACGGCACTTGAAAACTATATTTTCCTCCCGTTTAGTTACTATTCGGCTCTTATAGGGTGTAGTCTAGGCCAATTGAGGCTGAAAGTTTGATTTTTGGTAAAGCTTTCCAATTAAGACTAGAAACTAGTTTAATTAGTAATAATTATACATAAAAACTTTGTACTACTGCTAATGACTCTTAAAAACCTCGTTTTCTCCCTGTTTGGGTCCTAATCGGCTATTATAATGCCTAGTTTAGGCCAATCGGGACTGAGAGTTTGACTTCTGGTCAAACTTTCTCATTAACACTAGAACAAGGTTAATTAGTAGTAATTATACATAAAAATTATGTAACACCATTTACAACCTTTGAAAATCATATTTTCCTCCCGTTTGGCCCCTATTCGACTCTTATGAGGCCTAGTTCAGGCCAATCAGGGCAGAAAGTTTGACTTTTAGTTAAACTTCTCAATTAAGACAAGAAACTAGTTTAATTAGTAGTAATTATACATAAAAACTATGTATTACTACTTCTGGCTTTTGAAAACTGTATTTTCTCCCCGATTGGACGTTATTCGGCTCTTATAAGGACTAGTTCAGGCTAATCATGGCTGAAAGTTTGAATTTTAGTCAAACTTTCCAATTTAATATTAGAAACAAGGTTAATTAGTAATAATTGTATATAGAAACTATATAATACCGCTCTCAGCCCTTGAAAACCATGTTTTCTCCCGTTTGGGCCCTATTCGGCTCATATAAGGTCTAGTTCAGGCAAATCGGGGCTTAAAGTTTGACTCTAGGTAAAACGTCTCAATTAAGATTAGAAACTAGTTTAATTAGTAGTAATTATACATAAAAACTATGTATTATTACTATCGGCTCTTGAACCTCGTTTTCTCCCCGTTGGGTCTTAATCGGCCATTATAAGGTCTTGTTTAGGCCAATCAGGACTGAAAGTTTCACTTTTGGAAAAACTTCCCAATTAAGACTAGGAACAAGTATAATTAATAGTTATTATACGTAAAAACTATGTATTACTACTCCTGACTTTTGAAAACTGTATTTTCTCCACGTTTGGACCTTATTTGGCTCTTATAAGGCCCTTTTCAGGCCAATAGGGACTAAAAAAAGTTTTAGTTCTGGTCAAACTTCCCAATTAACATTAGAAAAAAGGTTAATCAATAGAAATTGTACATAGAACTATGTAATACCATTCTCGGCCCTTGAAAATCATGTTTTCCTCCCGTTTGGTCCCTATTCGACTCTTATAAGGCATACTTCAAGCCAATCGGAGCTGAAGCTTGACTTTTAGTAAAACTTCTCAATTAAGATTAGAAACTAGTTTAATTAGTAGTAATTATACATAAAAACTATGCATTACTACTCTCGGCTCTTGAAAACCTCATTTTCTCCCTGTTTGGGCCCTAATCGGCTATTATAAGGCCTAGTCATGCCAATCAGGGCTCAAAATTTGACTTTTGATCAAACTTCCCAATTAACACTATAAACAAGATTAATGAGTAGGAATTGTACATATAAACTATGTAATACTATTCACTGCCTATGAAAATCATGTTTTCCTCCCGTTTGGTCTCTATTCGGCACTTATAAGGCCTAGTTCAGACCAATCGGAGATGAAAGTTTGACTTTTAGTCAAACTTAGAAATAAGTTTAATTAGTAGTAATTATACATAAAACTATGTTATTCTACTCCCGGCTCTTGAAAACCACGTTTTCTCCCTATTTGGGCTTTGTACGGCTCTTATAAGGCCTTGTTCAGGCTGATAGGGGCTGAAAGTTTGACTTTTGGACTTTCCAATTAACATAAGAAATAAGGTTAATTAGTACTAATTGTACATAAAAATTATGTAATACCACTCTCAGCACTTGAAAACCTTGTTTTCGCCCGTTTTAGTCCTATTCGGCTCTAATAAGGCCAAGTTCAGGCTAATAAGACTGAAGGTTTGAGTTTTGGTCAACTTTATAATTAAGACTAAAAACAAGTTTACTTACTGATAACTATACATAAAAACTATGTCATACTACTCTCGGCTCTTAAAAACCTCGTTTTCTCCCTGTTTGGGCCCTAATCGATTCTTATAAGGCTTACTCAGACCAATCGGGGCTGAAAGTTTAACTATTGGTCAAACTTTTCAATTATCACTAGAAACAAAGTAAATTAGTAGTAATTGTACATAGAAACTATGTAATACCATTCATGGCCCTTAAAAACCATGTTTTCCTCCTGTTTGGTCCCTATTCGGCTCTTATAAAGCCTAGTTCAGGCCAATCGGGGCTGAAAGTTTGACTTTTGGTAAAACTTCCCAATTAAGACGAGAAACAAATTTAATTACTAGTGATTATATATAAAACTATGAATTACTTCTCCTTGCCTTGAAAACTATGTTTTCCTCCTTTGGTCCTTATTCGGCTCTAATATTATAAGGTCTAGTCCAAACCAAATAGGGCTGAAAGTTTGAATTTTAGTCAAACTTCACAATTAACACTAGAAATAAGATTAATTAGTCATAATTGTATATAAAAACTATGTAATATCATTCACGACCCTTGAAAATTTTGTTTCCTCCCGTTTAGTCCCTTTTCGACTCTTATAAGGCCAATCAGGGCTGAAAGTTTCACTTTTGATCAAACTTTCAAATTAAGAATAGAAAAAAGTTTAATTTATAGTGGTTATAAATAAAAACTTAGTAATACTACAATCGGCTCTTAGAAACCTCGTCTTCTCCCTGTTTCGACCCTATTCAGCTTTTATAAGGGCCTAGTTCAGGCCAATCAGGGCTAAAAGTTTGTCTTTTGGTCAAACTTTCAATTAACACTAGAAATAAGGTTAATTAGTCGTAATTGCATAAAGAAACTAATTAATACCACTTATGGCTATTGAAATATTTTTCTCTCGTGGGCCCGATTTGGTTCTTATAATGCGCAGTTCAGGCCAACCTGGGGCTGAAGATTTGACTTTTAGTCAAACTTCCCGATTAGGAATAGAAACAAGTTTAATTAGTAATAATTATACATAAAAAAATATGTGAAACTATTCTCGGCTCTTGAAAATCATGCTTTCTCCCTGTTTGTGGCCTATTTGGCTCTTCGAATGCCTAGTTCAGGCCAATCGGGGCTAAAATTTAACTTTTGGTCAAACTTCCAGATTAAGATGGGAAACAACTTTAATTTGTAGTAATTGAACACAGAAATTATGTAATACTATTATCAGCTCTTTAAAACCACATTTTCCCCTCGTTTGGTCTATATTCGGCTCTTATAAGGCCTTATTCAGGCCAATCGGGGCTGAAAGTTTGACTTTTGATCAAACTTCATAATTATGAGTAAAACCAATTTAATTAGTAGTAATTATATATAAAAAATATGTAATGTAACTCACGACTCTTGAAAACCACATTTTCTCCCTGTTTGGGCTCTATTTGGCTCTTATAGGGCCTATTTCAAGCCAATTACGGCTGAAAGTTTGACTTTAGATCAAACTTCCCAATTATCACTAGAAACAAGGTTAATTAGCAGTAATTATACATAAAAACTATGTAATACTAGTCTCGGCTCTTGAAAACCTTATTTTCCTCTCATTTGGGGTCTTATTCGGCTCTTATAAGGCCTAGCTCAGGCTAATCTGGGCTGAAAGTTGGGCCCTATTTGGCTCTTATAGGTCCTATTTCAAGCCAATTACAGCTGAAAGTTTGACTTTAGATCAAACTTCCCAATTATCACTAGAAACAAGGTTAATTAGCAGTAATTATACATAAAAACTATATAATACTACTCACGGCTCTTGAAAACCTTATTTTCCTCTCATTTGGGGTCTTATTCGGCTCTTATAAGGCCTAGCTCAGGCTAATCTGGGCTGAAAATTGGGCCCTATTTGGCTCTTATAGGTCTTATTTCAAGCCAATTACAGCTGAAAGTTTGACTTAGGGCTCTTATAGGTCTTATTTCAAGCCAATTACAGCTGAAAGTTTGACTTAGGGCTCTTATAGGTCCTATTTCAAGCCAATTACAGCTGAAAGTTTGACTTTAGATCAAACTTCCTAATTATCACTAGAAACAAGGTTAATTAGCAGTAATTATACATAAAAACTATATAATACTACTCAAGGCTCTTGAAAACCTTATTTTCCTCTCATTTGGGGGTCTTATTCGGCTCTTATAAGCTCAGGCTAATCTGGGCTGAAAATTGGGCCCTATTTGGCTCTTATAGGTCTTATTTCAAGCCAATTACAGCTGAAAGTTTGACTTTAGATCAAACTTCCCAATTATCACTAGAAACAAGGTTAATTAGCAGTAATTATATTTAAAAACTATGTAATACTACTCAGGGCTCTTGAAAACCTTATTTTCCTCTCATTTGGGGTCTTATTTGGCTCTTATAAGGCCTAGCTCAGGCTAATCTGGGCTGAAAGTTTTACTTTTGGTCAAACTTCCTAATTAAGACTAGAAACACATAAAATTAGTAGCAAATTTACAAAAAAAAGTATGTAATACCATTCAAGGCTCTTGAAAACATGTTTTCTCCCCGTTTGTAGCTCTTGAAAATCATATTTTCCTCTTATTTAGGCCCTATTTGGCTCTTATAAGGCCTAATTTTAGCTAATCGGGGCTGAAATTTTGACTTTTGGTCAAACTAATAAATTAAGAATAGAAACAAATTAATTAGTTATTTTTATACATAGAAACTATGTATGTGAATTACTCCCGAATCCTGAAAACCATGGTTTCTCCCAGTTTGGGCCCTATATGGCTCTTATAAGACCTGGTTCAGGCCAATCGGGGCTGAAAGTTTAACTTTTGGTAAAACTTCCCAATTAAGATTAGAAACAAGTTTATTAGTAGTAATTACATATAAAAACTATGTAATACTACTCCTGACTCTTGAAAACCTCATTTCTCCCTGTTGGGCCTTATTCGGCTCTTATATGGCGGCCTAGGCCAATCGGAGATACAAGTTTGACTTTATGTCATAATCCCAATTAACGCTAGAAATAAAATAAATTAGTAGTAATTGTACATAGAAACTATGTAATACCACTCTAAGCTCTTGAAAATCATGTTTTCTTCCAGTTTGGGCCATATTCTGCTCTATAAGACCTAGTTCAGACCAATAAGGGCTGAAAGTTTGATTTTTGTTCAAACTTTCTAATTAAGTCTAGAAATAAGTTTATTTAGTAATAATTATACATAAAAACTAAATAAAACTACTCCTGACTTTTGAAAACTGTTTTTTCTCTCTGATTGGACCTATTAGGCTCTTATAAGTTCTAATTCAGGCCAATATGAGCTGAAAGTTTCAATTTTAGTCAAACTTCTCAATTAACACTAGAAATAAGCTTAATCAGTAGTAATTGTACATAGCACTATGTAATACCTTTTACGGCCCTTGAAAACCATATTTTTCTCCCATTTAGTCACTATTCGGCTCTTATATGGTGCAGTTTAGGCCAATCGAGGCTGAAAGTTTGATTTTTGGTAAAACTTTCCAATTAAGACTAGAACTAGTTTAATTAGTAATAATTATACATAAAAACTATGTGCTACGGCTAATCAACTATTTATTATAATGCCTAATTTAGGCCAATCGGGACTGAAAGTTTGACTTTTGGTTAAACTTTCTCATTAACATTAGAAACAAGATTAATTAGTAGTAATTGTACATAAAAACTATGTAACACCATTCACGGCCTTTGAAAACTATGTTTTCCTCCCTTTTGGTCCCTATTCGGCTCATATGAGGCCCAATTCAGGCCAATCGGTGCTGAAAGTTTGACTTTTAGTCAAATTTCTCAATTAAGACTGGAAGCTAGTTTAATTAGTAGTAATTATACATAAAAACTATGTACTACTACTTCCGGCTTTTGAAAACTATATTTTCTCCCCAGTTTGACCTTATTAGGCTCTTATAAGGACTAGTTCAGGCTACTCAGGGCTTAAAGTTTGTCTTTTGGTCAAACTTTCTAATTTAATATTAGAAACAAGGTTAATTAGTAATAATTGTATATTGAAACTATACAATATCACTCTCAGCCCTTGAAAACCATGTTTTCTCCCGTTTGGGCCCTATTCGGCTCATACAAAGTCTAGTTCAGGCTAATCGGGGCTGAAAGTTTGACTCTAGGTAAAACTTCTCAATTAAAACTAGAAACTAGTATAATTAGTAGTAATTATACATAAAACTATGTATTACTACTCCTGACTTTTGAAAACTGTATTTTCTCTACGTTTGGACCCTATTAGGCTCTTATAAGGCCCTTTTCAGGCCAATAGGGGCTAAAATTTCAGTTCTGGTCAAACTTCCCATTAACACTAGAAAAAAGGTTAATCAATAAAAATTGTAGAACTATGTAATACCATTCTCAGCCCTTGAAAATCATGTTTTCCTCCCGTTTGGTCCCTATTCGGCTCTTATAAGGCCTACTTCAGGCCAACCAGTGCTGAAAGCTTGACTTTTAGTAAAACTTCTCAATTAAGACAAGAAACTAGTTTAATTATTTAACATTATATATAAAAACTATGTATTATTACTCCGGCTCTAGAAAACCTTATTTTCTCCTCGTTTGGGCCCTAATCGGATATTATAAAGCCTTGTTCACGCTAATCGGGGCTCAAAGTTTGACTTTTGGTCAAACTTCCCAATTAACACTATAAACAAGATTAATGAGTAGTAATTGTACATAGAAACTATGTAATACTTTTCACGGCCCTTGAAAACCATATTTTCCTCCTGTTTGGTCTCTATTCGGCTCTTATAAGGCCTAGTTCAGGCCAATCGGAGATGAAAGTTTGACTTTTGGTCAAACTTAGAAATAAGTTTAACTAGTAGTTCAGGCTCTTGAAAACCTCGTCTTCTCCCTTTTGAGCTTTGTTTGGCTCTTATAAGGCGTAGTTCAGGCTAATAAGACTGAAGGTTTGACTTTTGGTTAAACTTTATAATTAAGACTAAAAACAAGTTTAATTAGTGGTAATTATACATAAAAAACTATGTCATACTACTCTCGGCTCTTAAAAACCTCGTTTTCTCCCCGTTTGGGCCCTTATCGGCTCTTATAAGGCTTCCTCAGGCTAATCGGGGTTGAAAGTTTAACTCTTGGTCAAACTTTTCAATTAACACAAGAAACAAAGTTAATTTGTAGTAATTATATATAGAAACTATGTAATACCATTTATGACCCTTGAAAACCATGTTTTCCTTCTGTTTGGTCCCTATTCAGCTCTTATAAAGCCTAGTTCAGGCCAATTGGGGCTAAAAGTTTGACTTTTAGTAAAACTTCCCAATTAAGACGAGAAACAAGTTTAATTAGTAGTAATTATATATAAAACTATGTATTACTTCTCCTTACTCTTAGAAACCTTGTTTTTCCCTGTTTGTACCTTATTCGGCTCTAATATTATAAGGTCTAGTCCAGACCGAACATGGCTGAAAGTTTGACTTTTAGTCAAACTTCACAATTAACACTAGAAATAAGGTTAATTAGTCATAATTGAACATATAACCTATGTAATATCATTCACAGCCCTTGAAAACTATGTTTTCCTCCCATTTGGTCCCTATTCGGCTCTTATAACACCTAGTTCAGGCCAAGCTGGGCTGAAAGTTTGACTCTTGATCAAACTTCCCAATTAACACTAAAAACAAGGTTAATTAATAGTAATTGTATATAAAAACTATGTAATACCATTCACGACAAAACCATTCCCCCGTTTAGTCCCTTTTCGACTCTTATAAGACCAATTCGGGGCTGAAAGTTTCACTTTTGATCAAACTTTCAAATTAAGAATAGAAAAAAGTTTAATTTATAGTGTTTATGCATAAAAACTTTGTAATACTACTCTCGGCTCTTAAAAACCTCATCTTCTCCCGGTTTTGACCATATTCAGCTCTTATAAGGCCTAATTCAGGCCAACCATGGTTAAAAGTTTATCTTTTGGTCAAACTTTTAATTAACACTAGAAATAAGGTTAATTAGTTTTAATTGCATTAGAAACTAATAAATACCACTCACAGCTCTTAAAAACCATATTTTTCTCTCGTTAGGGCCCGATTTGGTTCTTTTAATGTGTAGTTCAGGCCAATTAGGTCTGAAGGTTTAACTTTTGGTCAAACTTCCTGATTAAGAATAGAAACAAGTTTAATTAGTAATAATTATACATAAAAAATATGTGATACTATTCTCGGCTCATGAAAATCATGCTTTCTCCCTGTTTGTGGCCTATTTGGCTCTTACAATGCATAGTTCAGGCCAATCGGGGCTAAAATTTAACTTTTGGTCAAACTTCCAGATTAAGATAAGAAACAACTTTAATTTATAGTAATTAACCATAGAAATTATGTAATACTACTATCAGCTCTTTAAAAACCATATTTTCCCCTCGTTTGGGCTATATTCGGCTCTTATAAGGTCTTGTTCAGGCCAATCGGGGTTGAAAGTTTGACTTTTGATCAAACTTCACAATTAAGAGTATAACCAGTTTAATTAGTAGTAATTATACATAAAAATTATATAATACAACTCACGACTCTTGAAAACCACATTTTCTCCCCGTTTGGTCTCTATTTGGCTCTTTAGGGCCTATTTCAAGCCAATTAGGGCTGAAAGTTTGACTTTAAATCAAACTTCCCAATTAACACTAGAAATAAGGTTAATTAGCAGTAATTGTACATAAAAACTATGTAATACTACTCACGGCCCTTGAAAACCTTGTTTTCCTCCCATTTGTGGTCTTATTCGACTCTTATAAGGCGTAGCTTAGGCCAATCAGGGCTGAAAGTTTTACTTTTGGTCAAACTTCCTAATTAAGACTAGAAACATATAAAATTAGTAGTAAATTTACATTAAAACTATGTAATATCATTCAAGGCTCTTGAAAACATGTTTTCTCCCCGTTTGAACCCTATTCGACAAAGGCCTAATTCAGGTAAATCGGGGCTGAAAGTATGACTTTTGGTCAAACTTTCAGATTAAGACTTGAAACACCATTAATTAGCAGTAACTGTGTATAGAATCTGTGTAATACTACTTTCGGCTCTTGAATAATCACGTTTTCTCCCCTTTTGGCCCTTATTCTGCACTTATAAAGCCGAGTTTAGGGCATCTGGGTTGAAAGTTTGACTTTTAATCAAATTTTCTACTTAAGAATAGAAACAAATTTAATTTTAAGAAATTATACATAAAACTATGTAGTTCTACTCCCGGCTATTGAAAACCTCGGTTTCTCCCCGTTTGGGCCCTATTCGGTTCATATAAGGCATATTTACCTTTTGATCAAACTTGCCAATTAAGATTAGAAATAAAGTTAATCAATAGTAAATGTACATAGGAACTATGTAATTCCACTCCTGGCTCTTGAAAATCTCGTTATCTCCTCGTTTGGGTTTTATTCGGCCTTACAATACCTAGTTCAGGCCAATCGGGGCTGAAAATTTGACTTTTGGTCAAACTTCCAGATAAAAACTAGAAACAAGTTTAAGTAATAGTAATTGTATCTGTAATACAACTCCTAGCTCTCTAAAACCACGTTTTCTCTCTATTTAGGCCATATTTGGCTCTTGTAAGGCCTATTCAGGCCAATCAGGGCTAAAAGTTTGACTTTTGATCTAACTTCCTAATTAAGACTAGAAACAAGTTTAATTAGTAGTAATTATACAAAAAAAACTATGTAATACTACTCCTGGTTCTTAAAAACCCCGACCCTTGAAAACAACATTTTCTCCCTGTTTGGGCCCTATTGGACTCTTATAAGGCCGAGTTCAGGCAAATCAACAATGTTAATTAGCTATAATTGTACACAGAAACAATGTAATACGATTCTCAGCTCTTGAAAATCAAATTTTCCTCTGGTTTTGGCCATACTTGGCACTTATATGGCCGAGTTCAGGCTAATCAAGGTTAAATATTTGACTTTCAGCCAAACTTTAAAATTAAGCATAGAAAAAAGTTTAATTAGTAGTAGTTATACATAGAAACTATGTGATACTACTCCAAGCTCTTGAAAGACATGTTTCCCCCCGTTTTTGCCCTATTCGGCTCTTATAAGGCCTAATTCTAGCCAATCGGGACTGAAAATTTGACTTTGGGTCAAACTTTCCAATTACGACTAGAAACAAGTTTAGTTAATAGTAATTATACATAAAAACTATGCCATACTACTCCCGGCTCTTGAAAACCTCGTTTTCTCCCCGTTGGGCCTTATTCGGCTCTTATTAGGCCTAGTTCAAACAATCGGGCTCAAAGTTTGACTTTTGGTCAAACTTCTCAATTAACACTAGAATCAAGGTAATTAGTAATAATTGTATATAGAAACTATGTAATATAACTCTCAGCTATTGAAAAATCATGTTTTCTCCCGAAGGGCCTTTTTCGGCTCAGATAAGGCCTGGTTCAGTCAGGCCAATAAGAGCTGAAGGTTTGACTTTTGGTTAAACTTCCTAATTAAGACTAGAAATAAGTTTAATTAGTAGTAATTAAACATAAAAAAACTATGTCATACTACTCTTGGCTATTGCAAACCTTATTTTCTCCCCATTTGGCCCCTAATCGGCTCTTATAAGGCCAAATTCAGGCCAATAAGAGCTGAAGTTTGAGTTAACACTAGAAACAAACTTAACTAGTACTAATTGTACATAGAAACTATGAAATACCATTCACGACTCTTGAAAACCATTTTTCTTCCCGTATGGTCCCGATTCGGTTCTTATAAGGCCTAGTACAGGCCAAAAGGAGCTAAAAGTTTGACTTTTGCTAAAACTTCCCAATTAAGACTAGAAACAAGTTTAATTAGTTGTAATTATATATAACAACTATGTATTACTACTCCCAGCTCCTGAAAATCTTATTTTTTTTCCCCGTTTGAGACTTAATTCGGCTCTTATAAGCCTACTTCAGGTTAATCGGGCTGAAAGTTTAACTTTTGGTTAAACTTCTCAATTAACACAAGAAACATGGTTAATTAGTAGTAATTGTACATATAATCTATATAATACCATTCAAAACCCTTGAAAATCATAATTTCCTCCCGTTTTCCCCTATTCGGCTCTTATAAGGCCCAGCTCAGGCCAATCGGGGCTGAAAGTTTGACTTTTGATAAAAACTTACCAATTAAGACTTGAAAATAAGTTTATTTACTAGTAGTAATTATACATATAATTTAGGTGTTACTACTCTTAGCTCTTAAAAACCATATTTTCTCCCCGTTTGTGCCTTATTCGGCTCTTATAACTCCTTGTTCAGGCCAATCAAGGCTGAAATTTTGGCTTTTAGTCAATATTTCTAATAAATACTAGAAATAAGGTATTAGTAGTAATTGCACACAAAAACTAAGTAGTCTCACTCTCAGATCTTGAAAAATAATGTTTTCCTCCAGTTTGGGCCCTACTCGGCTCTTGTAAGGCCTAGTTCAGGACAATAAGGACTAAAGTTTGACTTTTGTTAACTTTCTAATTAAGACCAGAAATAAGTTTAATTAGTCGTAATTATACATAAAAGCTATGTACTACTACTCCCGGCTATTGAAAATCGAATTTTCTCCTAGTTTGAACCCTATTTGGCTCTTATAAGGCCTAGCTATGGCCAATAAGAGCTGAAACATGCCTTTTGGTCAAACTTCCCAATTAACACTAGAAACAAAGTTAATCAGTATTAATTGTGCATAGAAACTATATAATACCGTTCACGGCTCTTGAAAGTCATGTTTTCCTCCCGTTTAGTCCCTACTCAGCTCTTACATGGCCTAGACAAGCCAATCGAGGCTGAAAGTTTGACTTATTGTCAAACATTTAAATTAAGAATAGAAAACAAGTTTTATTTATAGTATTATACATAAAAGCTATCAGTACTACTCCTAGCTCTTATAATGTGCAGTGCAGGCCAATCGGGGCTGAAGCTTTGACTTTTGGTCAAACTTTCAATTAACACTAGAAATAAGGTTAATTAGCTGTAATTGTACATAAAACTATGTAATACAGCCCTTGAAAACCATGTTTTCCTCCGATTTGGGCCCTAATCAGCTCTTATAATGTGTAGTTCAGGCCAATCAGGGTTAAAGGTTTGACTTTTGGTCTAACCTTCCGATTAAGAATAGAAACAAGTTTAATTAGTAGTAATTTTATATAAAATTATGTGATACTACTCTCGGCTCTTGAAAATCATATTTTTCTCCACTTTTTTGCCCTATTCGGCTTTTATAATGCATAATTCAGACCAATCGAGGCTAAAAGTTTGACCATTGGTCAAACTTTTAGATTAAGACTAAAAACAAATTTAATTTGTAGTAATTGAACATAGAGAGTATGTAATACTATTCTTGGCTCTTTAAAACAAAATTTTCTTCCCGTTTAAGTAATATTCGGCCCTTATAAGGCCTTGTTCAGGCCAATTGGGGCAGAAAGTTTGAGTTTTGATCAAACCTTCCAACTAAGACTAGAAACAAGTTTAATTAGTAGTAATTATACATTAAATGTAATACAATTATCGACTCTTGAAAACTGCATTTTCTCCCTGTTGCCCTATTCGGCTCTTATAAGGCCTAGTTCACGTGAATTTGCTAAAAATTTGACTTTTGGTCAAACTTCCCAATTAACACTAGAGACAAGATTAATTAGCAGTAGTTGTCCATAGAAACAATGTAATACCAGTCACATCTCTTGAAAACCATTTTTTTGTACCATTTGGGTCCTATTCGACTCTGATAAGGCCCTAGTTCAAGCCAATCGAGGCTAAAAGTTTGACTTTTGGTTAAACTTTCCAACTAAGACGAAAAATAAGGTTAATTAGTAGCAATTATACATAAAAACTATATAATCCCACTCATGGCTCTTGAAAACCTTGTCTTCCTCTCGTTTGGGTTCTATTCGGCTCTTACAAGGCCTAGTTCAGGCCAATCGGGGCTGAAAGTTTTACTTTTGGTCAAACTTCCTAATTAATACTAGAAACACATTAAATTAATAGTAAATTTACATAAAAACTATATAATACTACTCAACGCTCTTGAAAACCATATTTATTCCCCGTTTGGGCCCTATTCGGCTCTTCAAAGGCATAGTTCAGGTAAATTGGGTTGAAAGTATGACTTTTGGTCAAACTTCTACATTAAGGTTAAAAATAGGTTAATTAGAAGTCCATAGAATCTATATAATACTACTCTCGGCTCTTGAAAATCCACATTTTCTCTCTGTTTGGGCCCTATTTGGCTCTTATAAAGCCGAGTTTCAGGGCAATCGAGGCAGAAAGTTTGACTTTTGATCAAACTTCCTAATTAAGAATAGAAATAAGTTTAATTTGTAGTAACTATGCATAAAACTATGTAATTCTACTCCCGGCTATTGAAAACCTCGATTTCTCCCAGTTTAGGCCCTATTCAGCTCTTATAAGGCATATTTCAGACTAATCAGAACTAAAAGTTTGACTTGAAAATCATGTTAATTTGTAATAAATGTACATAAAAATTATGTAATTTTGCTCACTTGCTCTTGAAAATCATCTTTTCTTCCCGTGTGAGCGTTGTTCGGCTCTGATATGGCCTAGTTCAGGCCAATTAGGGCTGAAAGTTTGACTTTTGGTCAAACTTCCCAATTAACACTAGAATCAAGGTAACTAGTAATAATTGTATATAAAAACTATGTAATACTACTCTCGGCTCTTTAAAGCCATGTTTTCTCCCTTTGTGACCATATTCGGCTCTAATAAGGCGTAGTTCAGGCCAATCGAGGCTGAAAGTTTGATTTTTGATCAAACTTCCCAATTAAGACTTAAAACAAGTATATTTAGCAGTAATTATAAATAAAAACCATGTAATACTACTCCCGGCTCTTGAAAATCGCATTTTCTACCTATTATTAGGGCCCTATTCTGCTATTATAAAGCCTACTTCATATCAATCTGGGCTGAAAGTTTGACATTTGGTCAAACTTCTCAATTAACACTAGAAACATGGTTAATTAGCAGTAATTATATATATAAACTATGTAATACCACTCACAGCTCTTCAAGATAATGTTTTCCTCTGGTTTGGGCCTTATTCGGTTCTTATAAGCCTACTTCAGGTCAATCGAGCTGAAAGTATGACTTTTTGTCAAACTATCAAATTAACACTGTAAATAAGGTTAATTAGTAGTAACTGTATATAAAAAAATATGTAACACCACTCTCAGTTCTTGAAAATCATGTTTTCCTCCCGTTTAGGCCTTATTCGGCTCTTATAAGGCCTAGTTCCGGCCAGTAAGGGCTGAAGGTTTGACTTTTGGTTAAATTTCCTAATTAAAATTAAAAACAAGTTTAATAGTAGTAATTATACATAAAAACTATGTAATACTACTTTCGGCTCTTGAAATCTGTATTTTCCTCCTGTTTGAACCATATTCGGCTCTTATAAGGCCCAATTCAGGCTAATCGGAGCTGAAAGTTTGACTTTTGGTCAAACTCCTAATAAGTATTAAAAATAAAGTTAATTAGTAGTAATTGTACAAAGAAACTATGTAATACCATTTAAGGCCCTTAAAAATCAAGTCCCTATTTGGCTCTCATAAGGCCTAGTCCAGGCTAATCGGAGCTGAAAGTTTGACTTCTGATTAAACTTCCAAATTAAGAATAGAAACAAGTTTAATTAGTAGTTGTTATATATAGAAACAATGTGATACTACTCCCGGCTCTTGAAAATTATGTTTTCTTTCTGTTTGGACCCTATTCGGCTCTTATAAGGCCAAGTTCCAGCCAATCATCGATGGAGTTCGACTTTCAGTCAAACTTCCTAACTAACACTAGAATAAGTTTAATTAGTAGTAATTATACATAACAACTATGTCATACCACTTCCAGCTCTTGAAAACCTCGTTTTCTCCCTGTTTGGGCCCTAATCAGCTCTTATAAATAAGGCTAAGTTAGGTCAATCGAGGCTGAAAGTTTGATTTTTGATCAAACTTCTCAAATAACACTAGAAACAAGGTTAATTAGTAGTAATTGTACGTAGAAACTATATAATTCCACTCACAGCTCTTGAAAACCTTGTTTTCCTCCTCTTTGGGCCCTATTCGGCTCTTATAAGTCCTGCTGAAGTTTGAATTTTGGTCAAACTTCCTCATTAAGACTATAAACAAGTTTAATTAGTAATATTTATGCATAAATATTATGTAATACTGCTCTCAGCTCTTGAAAAGTGCATTTTCTCCCCATCTAGACCTTATCTGGCTCTTACAAGGCCTAGTTCAGGCCAATCGAGACTGAAATTTCACCTTTTATCAAACTTCCCAAGTAACACTAGAAACAATGTTAATTAGCAGTAATTATACATAAAAACTATGTAATAATACTCCCGGCTCTTGAAACTATGTTTTTCCCGCGTTTGGGCCCTATCGGCTCTTAGACGACCTATTTCAGGCCAATCAGGGTTGAAAGTTTGACTTTTGGTCAAACTTCTGAATTAATTCTAGAAACAAGATTAATTAGTAGTAATTGTACATAGAAACCATATTTTCCTCCCATTTGGGCCCTATTCGAATAAGGCCTAGTTTAGGCTAATAAGGGTTGGAGTTTATTTTTTTGTCAAACTTCTCAATTAAGATTAGAAATAATATTAATTAGAAGTAAATGTACATAAAAATTATGTAGTACCATTCACGGCCCCTTAAAAATCATGTTTTCCACCTGTTTGGTCCTTATTCGACTCTTATAATGCCTAATTCAAGCCAATCGTGGCTGAAAGTTTGACTTTTGGTCAAACTTTCAAATTATGACTAGAAACAAGTTTAATTAGGAGTAATTGTATATGAATACTATGTGATACTACTCTTGACTCTTGAACACTATATTTTCTTTCCGTTTGAACCCTATTCGACTCTTATAAGGCCTAATTTAGGATAATCAGAGCTGAAAGTTTAACTTTTGATCAAATATTCAAATTAATACTACAAACAAGGTTAATTAGTAGCAATTATACATAGAAGCTATGCAATACCACTTTCAGCTATTGAAAATCAAGTTTTTCTCGTTTGGGCCTTATTCGGCTCTACTAGGGCTTAGTTCAGGTCAATCGGCGCTGAAAATTTGACTTTTGGTCAAACTTTCAAATTAAGTACAAAAACAAGTTTAATTAGTAGTTGTTATACACATAAACTATGTAATACTACTCCCGACTCTTAAAATTCATGTTTTCTCACTGTTTGGGCCCTTTTGGCTATTAAAGACCTTATTCAGGCCAATCGAGATTAAAAGTTTGATTTTTGATAAAAAAATCCCAATTAAGAGTAGAAATAAGCTTAATAAGTAGTAATTATGCATAAAAACTAAGTAATACTACTCTTCGCTCTTGAAAACCACGTTTTCTCTATGTTTGGGCCTATTATCTCTTATAGGGCCTCAGACATCGAGCTGAAAGTTTGACTTTATGTAAAACTTCCCAATCAACACTAGAAATAAGTTTAATTAGCAGTAAATATTTATAGAAACTATATAATATCACTCACGACTCTTAAAAATCATGTTTTCTTTCAGTTTGGGCCTTATTTGCCTCTTATATGGCCCAGTTCAAGCTAATTAGAACTGAAAATTTGACTTTTAGTTAAACTTCTGAATTAAAAGTAGAAACAAGGTAAATTTGTATCAATTATACATAGAAAATATGTAATATCACTCTCAACTCTTGAAAATCATATTTTCTTCCCATTTGGGCCCTATTTTACTCTTAAATAAAGCCTAGTCAGGCTAATTAGGGGCTGAAGGTGTGAGTTTTCGTAAAACTTTCAAATTAAGACTAGAAACAAGTATAATTAGTAGTAATTATATATATAAACTATATAAAACTACTCTCGGCTCTTAAAAATCTCGTAACTCTTTGTTTAGGCCCTATTCGACTCTTATAAGGCTTTGTTCAGAGTAATCAGAGCTGAAAGTTTGATTTTTGATTAAATTTTAAATTAAGAATAGAAACAAATTTAATTATTAGTACTTATACAAAGAAACTATGTGATACTACTCCCAACTCTAGAAAACTAATTTTTTTCTCCCGTTTGTGCATTCGGCTCTTATAATTCCTGTTGGCCCAAGGTTACAATCACCCATGATTAGTGTATTTTGATGATTACAAAACATATTAGTTATTTGTACTAATAACAATTGTTGTTTAAGTGTGTTTCAGATTTCTATTCATTCTAGAAGTCTTCTCTCACAAATACAAGGATTTGGACTCAAGTCAACTCCAATTGGGCTCAAGGAACAAGTGTTGAAGATCATATGAAGAAGCCTATTGAAGATCTTGAAGTCTTAGAATCATTGTAAGAAATAGAATGTTAAAGTTTGAGTATATGAAATTTGGCTCTAGGATTTGCACACACATTAGTTTCATATATTTCCTATGTTTTGAAAATGGAAAAATGGCTATTTCTAAGTTTTATGCCTTAGTTTATATATACATGTACCAAAAGCTTTAATCTTGAAAATCTTGTTTAAAACATGTGTATAAACTATTTTCTGCATAATACTTAGCTATATGTATTTTTAAAATATTTTTCAAAATTTTTCTAACTCAAAACAGCCCAGTTTTTCTGTTTCAGGCAACTTCGGTCGACCGGCCCGGTCGACCGGAGATGTGTCTGGACATGCACTGTTTGTGCATGTCTGTCGGTCGGCCGGACCGGTCGACCGACGGAGAGCAAATTGCTCTCAGGTTGTTCCGGTCGACCGGACCGGTCGACCGGAAGAAGGAAACTGTGTTTCCTCTTTTGGGACGGTCGACCGGACCGGTCGACCGGGCGCCAACGGCTCTTTGCAGCTGTGCTGGCGGTCGACCGGACCGGTCGACCGCCAGGCCTGCAACAAGCCTAACGGCTCTTTCCTCTTTGGGCAGTTCTGAAAAACTGTTTTTATTTTCAGCTTTAACAGATTTTTGGAGAGTTGTTGGGGAGCTTTTTCAGAGAAAATAAGACAAAAAGAAATTGTTTTTAACCTATTTTCTAACCCTATAAATAGAGGAGAAGTCTCTCTTGCATTTCACTTAGAAAAATCCTCAAGTTTGCATTGTTTTCAAAAGAGAAAAGAAAAGAGTTTAAAGCTTTCATTCCAATTCTTTTTGAGCTAGTTTTTCAGTTGTGTTTGATTGCTAATATCTCTCTACAACTGAAGTTTTTCTCACCACACTTCATAGAGCCAAAAATTCAATACTCATTCTATAGTGAAGTTGTAATTGAAGTGAGAGTATTTGTAAAAGAGTTTGAGAAAGAGTGTAGTGATCTTGTTGTGATCACTTTGTTCTTGTAATCCTTTCCTTGTGGAGCAACCTCTTCGGTAGAGGTCCTTTGTACTCGGTGGAGCTCGGTGCTCGGTCTTCGGTAGACCAAATTGTAAAGGCATCCTCGGTGGATAGTGGAAACCCTTCACGGAGGTGAAGGCGGGGACTAGAGCAAGTGTGCTCGAACCTCGAAACAAATCATCTTGTTTGCGATTGCCTTTGCGTTATTCTTGCTTACAATTTCTCTTGCTTTATATTGTCTTGAATTATTTGCTTGAGAACTAATCCTTTACTTGTGCAATCTTGTCTTGTTCACTTTACTTGCTATATTGCTTGTGTGTATTTCATCATAGCATTTCATCCTTTACTTGTTCGATCATATCTCATACAACACGGTTGCATTGCGCACCTCTAACCCATATCTAGGGGAATTGGGAGGAAGGAGTTCAGAACCTCGCAAGGGGTATTCGGCTCTTAGTCGTGTTTTGAGAGATCGTTGCATCACTCATTTAATTAAAGTTTAAAAAGATCATTAGATTAGCATTCACACCTATTCACCCCCCCTCTAGGTGTTTTTCAATTGGTATCAGAGCTTGGACTCTAGGATTTGGTTTAACAACCTTAGAGAAGATCCTAATTTGCTAATCATTTCATTCATTTTCATTTAGTAAAAATGGCCGATGGAATTAAGACCCCTCCTAAGTTTGATGGACTTAACTTTCCCATATGGAAAGTTAAGATGACCGTGTTTTTGCAATCTCTAGGTAGCCGAGTTGCAAAAGCCGTGACTAAGTCCTTTAGTGTACCCCCCGGTGACGAATTCACTTGGTCCGAAATAGAGACTAAGGAATTCGATGCCAATGCCAAAGCTCACTATGCACTTCTTCAAGCCCTAAATGATGATGACATAGCTAGGGTTATACATTGCAAATCCGCATATGAGATTTGGTCACACTTGATAGTCACTCATGAGGGAACCTCACAAGTAAAGAAGGCTAAGATTGACCTTCTTCGGTCCCAATATGAAACATTTAGCATGCAAGATAATGAAACCATAGATGATATGGTTACAAGATTTAACAAGATTACTAATGGACTCTCTTCTTTAGGTGAAGATATCAACAATGATCAAAGAGTAAGGAAGATCATCCGGGCTCTTCCTCCTTCATGGGAAGTTAAAGCAACAACCTTGAAGGAACTCAACGACAATGAAGAGATGGAGCTTATAGGTCTCATTGGGAACCTTAAAACCTATGAGATGGAAAGGAAAGCAAGGGAGGACATGGCTCCTACCAAGAAGAAGACTATTGCCTTCAAGTGTCAATCATCACACTCCGACGAAGATGATGAAGAAGAAGATGATGAAGAGCTCTCACTTCTAGTCAAAAATGTTCGGAGGATGTACAACAAGGCGATGTTCCAAGGTAGAAGGAGATGGCAAGGAGGCAAAGAAGAAAGAAAGATCATATGCTTCAATTGCCAAAGACCGGGACACATTGTTGCGGAGTGTCCGGACAAAGCAAAGCCTTCCACTTCAAAGAAGCCTTACAAGAAGAAGGCCATGAAGGCAACTTGGAATTCGGAGACCGAATCCGAGGAAGAAATAGACACCGCCAACATGTGCTTCATGGCTAATGAAGGCACAAGCAAGGTAACCTCTTCCCCTTCTCATGATAATGAACTTTCTATGGATGTGTTAGAAGAGGCTTTTGTTGAGTTGTCACAAAACTATGATTTCTTAAAGAAAAAGTATCTTAAAAAGAAAAAGGATAATGAATCTTTAAGTCTTCAAGTTTTTACTCTTACAAAAGAAAAAGATGATTTGGTTTCCACTTTGGCCACTACCAAAAATGATTTTGAAAAATATAAGATTTCTTGCAAAGGTAAGGCCCCACTAATTGATTCAAATGAAGTTTCTATGCTTAAGGAAAGATTGGACTCATTAAGTGTTGTTTTGAAGATTGTGAATTTAACAAAAAGAAAATTGAGGCTGTGTTTCCTAAGAAACAAGCCCCAAAGAAAAATGCTCATGCTCATGTTCATGTTCATGCTGCACAACCTAAACAACATGGCAAAACCCCAAAACATGCTCACACTACACATACACATCATGCATTCATGTATGGTAGAGTGTTCTCATGTTCACATTGTGGACGGAAAGGGCACTTAGCCAATTTTTGCTATGATAGATTAAACATATCACGTCATAATGTTTGGGTTCGAGGCACTAACTTTCAAGGACCCAAGAAAGTTTGGTACCAAAATCAACAATTATGTTAAATGATGTAGGTACTTTCCAAATCCCAACGACGTAGAGGATTGTGGTATCTTGATAGCGGTTGCTCAAGGCACATGACTTGGGACATCAACAACTTTGCAACCCTATCAAGATATCATGAAGGTGGCACCGTCACCTTCGGAGATGACGCCAAGGGTAAAATCATCGGTATTGGTAATGTAAAACTTGGCACCTCTCCTTTAATTGAAAATGTAGTTTTAGTTGATGGCCTCAAGCATAATCTCTTGAGTGTTAGTCAACTTTGTGATAAAGGTTTTGATATTGTTTTTGATAATGTTGCTTGTAAAGTTATTGATAGAACTTCTAATGTTTGTGTATTTTCCGGTTTTCGTGAAAGTAATGTTTATATGATTGATATGTTAAATATGTCTTGTAATATTACTTGTTTGAAAGCCCTCGATGATGACTCTTGGTTGTGGCATAGGAGATTAGGGCATATTTCTTTTGATCACATTTCTAGGTTAAATACAAAAGAAATGGTGAAAGGTATTCCTTGCTTGAATTTTGAAAAGGACCGAGTTTGTGACGCATGTCAATTTGGGAAACAAACTAAGTCTTCTTTCAAGTCAATTAAGGATATCATGACATCACGTCCTTTGGAGTTAATCCATATGGATCTTTTTGGCCCTACACAAACCAAAAGTTTAAGTGGGAATAGATTTGCTTATGTTTTGGTTGATGATTTTTCAAGATTTACTTGGGTTTTCTTTCTTGAACATAAAAGCCAAGCATTTTCGTATTTCCAAACTTTTAAGAAAAGAGTTGAAAAAGAAAAAGATGTTTCGATTTTGAGAATAAGAAGTGATAGAGGAGGTGAATTCATTAACCAACCCTTTACCACTTTTTGTGATGAACATGGAATAAAGCATGAACTTTCTTGTCCTAGAACTCCACAACAAAATGGAGTTGTTGAACGGAAAAATAGAACATTACAAGAGATGGCTAGGACAATGCTAAGTGAATATGGTCTACCACATTATTTGTGGGCCGAGGCCGTAAATACATCATGCTACATATCAAATCGTGTTTTCTTGTGTAAAAATACTACTAAAACTTCTTTTGAAATGTATTTTTCTAGAAAACCTAATGTTTCCTATTTTAAAGTTTTTGGTTGCAAATGCTTTGTTTTAAATACAAAAGATTTTTTAGGAAAATTTGATCCTAAATCTTATGAGGCTATTTTTGTAGGTTACTCAAACACTAGTAAGGCTTATAGAGTTTTCATTAGATCATCTTTGACTATTGAAGAGTCTATTCATGTTAAGTTTGAGGAATCTAACAAGTTTGTTAAGAATGTTGTAGAAATAGATGCATTGGATGAAGGTTTGGAGAAAGTGACCTTGGAGGATGCTTCTACTATGGGAGACAAACCAAAGGATGATGAAGGAAGCGAAGCTAAGGTGGAAGAGGCACAAGGAAATGAAAATCAAATACATGAGGTGGAGCCTACTCAACCACTACCAAAGGATTGGAGATACAATCCACATCATCCCAAGGACCTCGTCATAGGTGAAGTATCAAAAGGGGTAACTACTCGCTCTAGACTTCATGACTATTGTGGTAACTATGCATTCATTTCTCATATTGAACCCAAAAATGTGCTCGAAGCCGAGGCCGATTCATATTGGTTGCTAGCCATGCAAGAGGAGCTCAATCAATTTGAGCGCAACCAAGTTTGGCACCTTGTTCCTAGGCCCCACGATAGACCAACAATTGGTACTAAGTGGATCTTTAAGAACAAGTTGGATGAATCGGGTAATGTAGTTAGAAACAAGGCTAGGTTAGTTGCCCAAGGTTACACCCAAATCGAAGGGATCGATTTTGAAGAAACCTTTGCACCCGTAGCACGGCTTGAAGCCATACGGATGACACTAGCATTTGCCTCATATAAAGATTTCAAATTATTTCAAATGGATGTTAAAAGTGCTTTTCTAAATGGATTTATTGAAGAGGAGGTGTATGTTGAACAACCCCCCGGGTTTGTTGATCCTACACATCCGGATTTTGTTTTTAAATTAGATAAAGCTCTTTATGGTTTAAAACAAGCCCCTAGGGCTTGGTATAAAAGACTTTCCTCATTTTTGATTTCAAATGGTTTTAAGAAAGGTAAAATTGACACAACTTTGTTTACAAAACATGTAGAAAATGACATTCTTATTGTGCAAATTTATGTAGATGATATTATTTTTGGTTCTACTAATGAATCTCTTTGCAAAGCTTTTGAGTCATGCATGAAGGATGAATTTGAAATGTCTATGATGGGGGAGCTCAACTATTTCCTTGGACTCCAAATCAAGCAAAGGAAGGATGGGATCTTCATTAATCAAGCCAAGTACACAAAGGAACTAATCAAAAGGTTTGGGCTTGAAGGATCAAAAGTAAGCAAAACTCCCATGGCAACAACTACAAAGCTTGACAAGGATGAACAAGGTAAAAGTGTAGACATTAAATTATACCGTAGCATGATTGGTAGCTTGCTTTATTTGACGGCTAGTAGGCCGGATATTATGTTTTCCGTTTATCTTTGTGCACGTTTTCAATCTTGTCATAAAGAATCTCACATAATTGCGGTTAAACGCATAATTAGATACCTTAAGGGCACTATTGAAATGGGTTTATGGTATCCTAAAACCGGATTATTTGAAATGAAGAGTTTTTCGGATGCCGACTATGCGGGTTGTAGGGTAGATAGGAAGAGCACAAGTGGAACATGTCAATTCTTAGGTAATTGTCTTGTATCTTGGTCTTCCAAAAAGCAAAATTCGGTAGCCCTATCAACCGCCGAGGCGGAGTATGTTGCGGTCGGAGCTTGTTGTGCACAAGTTCTTTGGATGAAACATACTCTCCTTGACTATGATTTACACTTTGATCATGTTAAAATATTTTGAGATAATACTAGTACTATTCACATGACAAAGAATGCAAATCAACATAGTAAAACCAAACACATTGACATTAGGTATCACTTTCTCAGATCATTATGAGAAAGGTGATATTGTTATTGAATATGTTTCTACCGATTTTCAACTTGCCGATATTTTTACTAAACCTCTAGATTATGCTAGATTTTCATTTATTTGTGGTGAGTTGAATGTTTGCATTATGGATTCTTAAAAATAAAATTTGTTTTTCTATTGGTATTTTAACCCTTTTTGATGTATGACAAAAAGGGGGAGAGTAAGTTGTAATAAGTTTGATAGTTTGAATAAGTTTAAGAATTTGATGTTTTGATGATTGAATTATAGTTTGATATTTGTTTGAGTTTGTTAAGTTTGTTTATTTAAGTTTTTGACAAAACTTTTGTACATTGAATGCTTTATGTATTGTGCTTCCATAGTCAAATTTTTATACATAGCATTATTTGAGGGGGAGTTTTCCAAACTCCTCTTCCATGTTTATTTAAATAACCTATATGTTTTGTCATCATCAAAAAGGGGGAGATTGTTGGCCCAAGGTTACAATCACCCATGATTAGTGTATTTTGATGATTACAAAACATATTAGTTATTTGTACTAATAACAATTGTTGTTTAAGTGTGTTTCAGATTTCTATTCATTCTAGAAGTCTTCTCTCACAAATATAAGGATCTGGACTCAAGTCAACTCCAATTGGGCTCAAGGAACAAGTGTTGAAGATCATATGAAGAAGCCTATTGAAGATCTTGAAGTCTTAGAATCATTGTAAGAAATAGAATGTTAAAGTTTGAGTATATGAAATTTGGCTCTAGGATTTGCACACACATTTGTTTCATATATTTCCTATGTTTTGAAAATGGAAAAATGGCTATTTCTAAGTTTTATGCCTTAGTTTATATATACATGTACCAAAAGCTTTAATCTTGAAAATCTTGTTTAAAACATGTGTATAAACTATTTTCTGCATAATACTTAGCTATATGTATTTTTAAAATATTTTTCAAAATTTTTCTAACTCAAAACAGCCCAGTTTTTCTGTTTCAGGCAACTTCGGTCGACCGGCCCGGTCGACCGGAGATGTATCTGGACATGCACTGTTTGTGCATGTCTGTCGGTCGACCGGACCGGTCGACCGACGGAGAGAAAATTGCTCTCAGGTTGTTTCGGTCGACCGGACCGGTCGACCGGAAGAAGGAAACTGTGTTTCCTCTTTTGGGACGGTCGACCGGACCGGTCGACCGGGCGCCAACGGCTCTTTGCAGCTGTGCTGGCGGTCGACCGGACCGGTCGACCGCCAGGCCTGCAACAAGCCTAACGGCTCTTTCCTCTTTGGGCAGTTCTGAAAAACTGTTTTTATTTTCAGCTTTAACAGATTTTTGGAGAGTTGTTGGGGAGCTTTTTCAGAGAAAATAAGACAAAAAGAAATTGTTTTTAACCTATTTTCTAACCCTATAAATAGAGGAGAAATCTCTCTTGCATTTCACTTAGAAAAATCCTCAAGTTTGCATTGTTTTCAAAAGAGAAAAGAAAAGAGTTTAAAGCTTTCATTCCAATTCTTTTTGAGCTAGTTTTTCAGTTGTGTTTGATTGCTAATATCTCTCTACAACTGAAGTTTTTCTCACCACACTTCATAGAGCCAAAAATTCAATACTCATTCTATAGTGAAGTTGTAATTGAAGTGAGAGTGTTTGTAAAAGAGTTTGAGAAAGAGTGTAGTGATCTTGTTGTGATCACTTTGTTCTTGTAATCCTTTCCTTGTGGAGCAACCTCTTCGGTAGAGGTCCTTTGTACTCGGTGGAGCTCGGTGCTCGGTCTTCGGTAGACCAAATTGTAAAGGCATCCTCGGTGGATAGTGGAAACCCTTCACGGAGGTGAAGGCGGGGACTAGAGCAAGTGTGCTCGAACCTCGAAACAAATCATCTTGTTTGCGATTGCCTTTGCGTTATTCTTGTTTACAATTTCTCTTGCTTTATATTGTCTTGAATTATTTGCTTGAGAACTAATCCTTTACTTGTGCAATCTTGTCTTGTTCACTTTACTTGCTATATTGCTTGTGTGTATTTCATCATAGCATTTCATCCTTTACTTGTTCGATCATATCTCATACAACACGGTTGCATTGCGCACCTCTAACCCATATCTAGGGGAATTGGGAGGAAGGAGTTCAGAACCTCGCAAGGGGTATTCGGCTCTTAGTCGTGTTTTGAGAGATCGTTGCATCACTCATTTAATTAAAGTTTAAAAAGATCATTAGATTAGCATTCAAACCTATTCACCCCCCCTCTAGGTGTTTTTCAATTCCTAGTTCATGCCAATCAGGGCTAAAATTTTAACTGACTTTTGGTTTAACTTTCAAATTAAGAATAGAAACAAGGTTAATTTATATTAATTGTACATAAAAACTATATAATACCACTCTCAGCTCTTGAAACCATATTTTCTTCCCGTTCGGGCCCTATACTGTACTTATAAGGCCTAGTTCAGGCCAATAAAGGCTTAAAGTTTGACTTTTGGTCAAACTTCCTAATTAAAACTTAAAACAATTTTAATTAGTAGTATAGTGCCCAAATGGGAAGCCGCCTTTTCTCCCGTTTGGGCCCTATTCAGCTCTTATAAGTCCTAGTTTAGGCTATCAAGGGCTAAAAGTTTAATTTTTGGTCAAACTACCCAGTTAAGACTAGAAATAAGGTTAATTCGCAGTAATTGTACATGGAAACTATGTAATATCAATCTCAGCTCTTGAAAATCATGTTTTCCTATTATATGGGCCCTATTTGGCTTTTATAAGGCCTAGTTCTGGCTAATCGGGGCTGAAAGTTTGACTTTGGTCAAACTTACAAATTAAGAATAGAGACAAATTAATTAGTTGTAGTTTATACATAGAAACTATGTGAACTACTCCCGAGTCTTGAAAATCATGGTTTCTCCCCGTTTGGGCCCTATACGGCTCTTATAAGACCTGGTTCAGACCAATCGGGGCTGAAAGTTTGACTTTTGGTAAAACTTCCTAATTAAGACTAGAAACAAGTTTAAGTAGTAGTAATTACACATAAAAACTTTGTAATACTACTCCCGACTCTTGAAAACCTCATTTCTCCCTGTTTGGGCCTTCTTCAGCTCTTATATGGCGGCCCAGGCCAATCGGAGATGCAAGTTTGGCTTTAGGTATGTAATCTCAATTAACACTAGAAATAAAATAAATTAGTAGTAATTATACGTAGAAACTATGTAATACCACTCTAAGCTCTTGAAAATCATATTTTCTTCCGGTTTTGGCCATATTCGGCTCTATAAGGCCTAATTTAGGCCAATAAGGGCTGAAAGTTTGACTTTTAGACAAACTTCTTAATTATGACTGGAAATAAGTTTATTTAGTAATATTATACATAAAAACTATGTAATACTACTCCTGACTTTTGAAAACTGTATTTTCTCTCTGATTGGACCCATTAGGCTCTTATAAGGCCTAATTCTGGCCAATAGGAGCTGAAAATTGCAATTTTAGTCAAGCTTCTCAATTAACACTAGAAATAATCAGTAGTAATTGTACATAGCACTATGTAATACCTTTTACGGCACTTGAAAACTATATTTTCCTCCCGTTTAGTTACTATTCGGCTCTTATAGGGTGTAGTCTAGGCCAATTGAGGCTAAAAGTTTGATTTTTGGTAAAGCTTTCCAATTAAGACTAGAAACTAGTTTAATTAGTAATAATTATACATAAAAACTTTGTACTACTGCTAATGACTCTTAAAACCTCGTTTTCTCCCTGTTTGGGTCCTAATCGGCTATTATAATGCCTAGTTTAGGCCAATCGGGCTGAGAGTTTGACTTTTGGTCAAACTTTCTCATTAACACTAGAACAAGGTTAATTAGTAGTAATTATACATAAAAACTATGTAACACCATTCACAACCTTTGAAAACCATATTTTCCTCCCGTTTGGCCCCTATTCGACTCTTATGAGGCCTAGTTCAGGCCAATCAGGGCAGAAAGTTTGACTTTTAATTAAACTTCTCAATTAAGACAAGAAACTAGTTTAATTAGTAGTAATTATACATAAAAACTATGTATTACTACTTCTGGCTTTTGAAAACTGTATTTTCTCCCCGGTTGGACGTTATTCGGCTCTTATAAGGACTAGTTCAGGCTAATCAGGGCTGAAAGTTTGAATTTTAGTCAAACTTTCCAATTTAATATTAGAAACAAGGTTAATTAGTAATAATTGTATATAGAAACTATATAATACCGCTCTCAGCCCTTGAAAACCATGTTTTCTCCCGTTTGGGCCCTATTCGGCTCATATAAGGTCTAGTTCAGGCAAATCGGAGCTGAAAGTTTGACTCTAGGTAAAACGTCTCAATTAAGATTAGAAACTAGTTTAATTAGTAGTAATTATACATAAAAACTATGTATTATTACTCTCGGCTCTTGAACCTCGTTTTCTCCCCGTTGGGTCTTAATCGGCCATTATAAGGTCTTGTTTAGGCCAATCAGGACTGAAAGTTTCACTTTTGGAAAAACTTCCCAATTAAGACTAGGAACAAGTATAATTAATAGTTATTATACGTAAAAACTATGTATTACTACTCCTGACTTTTGAAAACTGTATTTTCTCCACGTTTGGACCTTATTTGGCTCTTATAAGGCCCTTTTCAGGCCAATAGGGACTAAAAAAAGTTTTAGTTCTGGTCAAACTTCCCAATTAACACTAGAAAAAAGGTTAATCAATAGAAATTGTACATAGAACTATGTAATACCATTCTCGGCCCTTGAAAATCATGTTTTCCTCCCGTTTGGTCCCTATTCGACTCTTATAAGGCATACTTCAAGCCAATCGGGGCTGAAGCTTGACTTTTAGTAAAACTTCTCAATTAAGATTAGAAACTAGTTTAATTAGTAGTAATTATACATAAAAACTATGCATTACTACTCTCGGCTCTTGAAAACCTTATTTTCTCCCTGTTTGGGCCCTAATCGGCTATTATAAGGCCTAGTCATGCCAATCAGGGCTCAAAATTTGACTTTTGATCAAACTTCCCAATTAACACTATAAACAAGATTAATGAGTAGTAATTGTACATATAAACTATGTAATACTATTCACTGCCTATGAAAACCATATTTTCCTCCCGTTTGGTCTCTATTCGGCACTTATAAGGCCTAGTTCAGACCAATCGGAGATGAAAGTTTGACTTTTAGTCAAACTTAGAAATAAGTTTAATTAGTAGTAATTATACATAAAACTATGTTATTCTACTCCCGGCTCTTGAAAACCACGTTTTCTCCCTGCTTGGGCTTTGTACGGCTCTTATAAGGCCTTGTTCAGGCTGATAGGGGCTGAAAGTTTGACTTTTGGACTTTCCAATTAACATAAGAAATAAGGTTAATTAGTACTAATTGTACATAAAAATTATGTAATACCACTCTCAGCACTTGAAAACCTTGTTTTCTCCCGTTTTGGTCCTATTCGACTCTAATAAGGCCAAGTTCAGGCTAATAAGACTGAAGGTTTGAGTTTTGGTCAACTTTATAATTAAGACTAAAAACAAGTTTACTTACTGATAACTATACATAAAAACTATGTCATACTACTCTCGGCTCTTAAAAACATCGTTTTCTCCCCGTTTGGGCCCTAATCGGTTCTTATAAGGCTTACTCAGGCCAATCGGGGCTGAAAGTTTAACTATTGGTCAAACTTTTCAATTATCACTAGAAACAAAGTAAATTAGTAGTAATTGTATATAGAAACTATGTAATACCATTCATGGCCCTTAAAAACCCTGTTTTCCTCCTATTTGGTCCCTATTCGGCTCTTATAAATCCTAGTTCAGGCCAATCGGGGCTGAAAGTTTGACTTTTGGTAAAACTTCCCAATTAAGACGAGAAACAAATTTAATTACTAGTAATTATATATAAAACTATGAATTACTTCTCCTTGCCTTGAAAACTATGTTTTCCTCCTTTGGTCCTTATTCGGCTCTAATATTATAAGGTCTAGTCCAGACCAAACAGGGCTGAAAGTTTGAATTTTAGTCAAACTTCACAATTAACACTAGAAATAAGATTAAATAGTCATAATTGTATATAAAAACTATGTAATACCATTCACGACCCTTGAAAATTTTGTTTCCTCCCGTTTAGTCCCTTTTCGACTCTTATAAGGCCAATCAGGGCTGAAAGTTTCACTTTTGATCAAACTATCAAATTAAGAATAGAAAAAAGTTTAATTTATAGTGGTTATAAATAAAAACTTAGTAATACTACACTCGACTCTTAGAAACCTCGTCTTCTCCCTGTTTCGACCCTATTCAGCTTTTATAAGGCCTAGTTCAGGCCAATCAGGGCTAAAAGTTTGTCTTTTGGTCAAACTTTCAATTAACACTAGAAATAAGGTTAATTAGTCGTAATTGCATAAAGAAACTAATTAATACCACTTATGGCTATTGAAAACTATATTTTTCTCTCGGGGGCCCGATTTGGTTCTTATCCGCAGTTCAGGCCAACTGGGGCTGAAGATTTGACTTTTGGTCAAACTTCCCGATTAGGAATAGAAACAAGTTTAATTAGTAATAATTATACATAAAAAAATATGTGAAACTATTCTCGGCTCTTGAAAATCATGCTTTCTCCCTGTTTGTGGCCTATTTGGCTCTTCCAATGCCTAGTTCAGGCCAATCGGGGCTAAAATTTAACTTTTGGTCAAACTTCCAGATTAAGATGAGAAACAACTTTAATTTGTAGTAATTGAACACAGAAATTATGTAATACTATTATCAGCTCTTTAAAACCACATTTTCCCCTCGTTTGGTCAATATTCGGCTCTTATAAGGCCTTGTTCAGGCCAATCGGGGCTGAAAATTTGACTTTTGATCAAACTTCATAATTATGAGTAAAACCAATTTAATTAGTAGTAATTATATATAAAAAATATGTAATGTAACTCACGACTCTTGAAAACCATATTTTCTCCCTGTTTGGGCTCTATTTGGCTCTTATAGGGCCTATTTCAAGCCAATTACGGCTGAAAGTTTGACTTTAGATCAAACTTCCCAATTATCACTAGAAACAAGGTTAATTAGCAGTAATTATACATAAAAACTATGTAATACTACTCTCGGCTCTTAAAAATCTTATTTTCCTCTCATTTGGGGTCTTATTCGGCTCTTATATGGCCTAGCTCAGGCTAATCTGGGCTGAAAGTCCGGCCCTATTTGGCTCTTATAGGTCCTATTTCAAGCCAATTACAGCTGAAAGTTTGACTTTAGATCAAACTTCCCAATTTGACTAGAAACAAGGTTAATTAGCAGTAATTATACATAAAAACTATGTAATACTACTCACGGCTCTTGAAAACCTTATTTTCCTCTCATTTGGGGTCTTATTCGGCTCTTATAAGGCCTACCTCAGGCTAATCTGGGCTGAAAGTTGGGCCCTATTTGGCTCTTATAGGTCTTATTTCAAGCCAATTACAGCTGAAAGTTTGACTTTAGATCAAACTTCCCAATTATCATTAGAAACAAGGTTAATTAGCAGTAATTATATATAAGAACTATGTAATACTACTCACGGCTCTTGAAAACCTTATTTTCCTCTCATTTGGGGTCTTATTCGGCTCTATAAGGCCTAGCTCAGGCTAATCTGGGCTGAAAGTTTTACTTTTGGTCAAACTTCCTAATTAAGACTAGAAACACATAAAATTTGTAGCAAATTTACAAAAAAAAGTATGTAATACCATTCAAGGCTCTTGAAAACATGTTTTCTCCCCGTTTGTAGCTCTTGAAAATCATATTTCCCTCTTATTTAGGCCCTATTTGGCTCTTATAAGGCCTAATTTTAGCTAATCGGGGCTGAAATTTTGACTTTTGGTCAAACTAACAAATTAAGAATAGAAACAAATTAATTAGTTGTATTTTATACATAGAAACTATATATGTGAACTCCCGAATCCTGAAAACCATGGTTTCTCCCAGTTTGGGCCCTGTATGGCTCTTATAAAGACCTGGTTCAGGCCAATCGGGGCTGAAAGTTTAACTTTTGGTAAACTTCCCAATTAAGATTAGAAATAAGTTTATTAGTAGTAATTACACATAAAAACTATGTAATACTACTCCCGACTCTTGAAAACCTCATTTCTCCCTGTTGGGCCTTATTCGGCTCTTATATGGCGGCCTAGGCCAATCGGAGATACAAGTTTGACTTTATGTCATAATCCCAATTAACGCTAGAAATAAAATAAATTAGTAGTAATTGTACATAGAAACTATGTAATACCACTCTAAGCTCTTGAAAATCATGTTTTCTTCCAGTTTGGGCCATATTCGGCTCTATAAGGCCTAGTTCAGGCCAATAAGGGCTGAAAGTTTGATTTTTGTTCAAACTTTCTAATTAAGTCTAGAAATAAGTTTATTTAGTAATAATTATACATAAAAACTATATAAAACTACTCCTGACTTTTGAAAACTGTATTTTCTCTCTGATTGGACCTATTAGGCTCTTATAAGTCCTAATTCAGGCCAATATGAGCTGAAAGTTTCAATTTTAGTCAAACTTCTCAATTAACACTAAAAATAAGCTTAATCAGTAGTAATTGTACATAGCACTATGTAATACCTTTTACGGCCCTTGAAAACCATATTTTTCTCCCATTTAGTCACTATTCGGCTCTTATAAGGTGCAGTTTAGGCCAATCGAGGCTGAAAGTTTGATTTTTGGTAAAACTTTCCAATTAAGACTAGAACTAGTTTAATTAGTAATAATTATACATAAAAACTATGTGCTACGGCTAATGACTCTTGAAAGCCTCATTTTCTCCCTGCTTAGGTCCTAATCAACTATTTATTATAATGCCTAATTTAGGCCAATCGGGACTGAAAGTTTGACTTTTGGTCAAACTTTCTCATTAACACTAGAAACAAGATTAATTAGTAGTAATTGTACATAAAAACTATGTAACACCATTCACGGCCTTTGAAAACTATGTTTTCCTCCCGTTTGGTCCCTATTCGGCTCATATGAGGCCCAATTCAGGCCAATCGGTGCTGAAAGTTTGACTTTTAGTCAAATTTCTCAATTAAGACTGGAAGCTAGTTTAATTAGTAGTAATTATACATAAAAACTATGTACTACTACTTCCGGCTTTTGAAAACTATATTTTCTCCCCAGTTTGACCTTATTAGGCTCTTATAAGGACTAGTTCAGGCTACTCAGGGCTTAAAGTTTGTCTTTTGGTCAAACTTTCTAATTTAATATTAGAAACAAGGTTAATTAGTAATAATTGTATATTGAAACTATACAATATCACTCTCAGCCCTTGAAAACCATGTTTTCTCCCGTTTGGGCCCTATTCGGCTCATACAAGGTCTAGTTCAGGCTAATCGGGGCTAAAAGTTTGACTCTAGGTAAAACTTCTCAATTAAAACTAGAAACTAGTATAATTAGTAGTAATTATATATAAAATTATGTATTACTACTCCTGACTTTTGAAAACTGTATTTTCTCTACGTTTGGACCGTATTAGGCTCTTATAAGGCCCTTTTCAGGCCAATAGGGGCTAAAATTTCAGTTCTGGTCAAACTTCCCAATTAACACTAGAAAAAAGGTTAATCAATAGAAATTGTAGAACTATGTAATACCATTCTCGGCCCTTGAAAATCATGTTTTCCTCCCGTTTGGTCCCTATTCGGCTCTTATAAGGCCTACTTCAGGCCAATCAGTGCTGAAAGCTTGACTTTTAGTAAAACTTCTCAATTAAGACAAGAAACTTGTTTAATTAGTTAACATTATATATAAAAACTATGTATTATTACTCCGGCTCTAGAAAACCTTATTTTCTCCCCGTTTGGGCCCTAATCGGATATTATAAAGCCTTGTTCACGCTAATCGGGGCTCAAAGTTTGACTTTTGGTCAAACTTCCCAATTAACACTATAAACAAGATTAATGAGTAGTAATTATACATAGAAACTATGTAATACTTTTCACGGCCCTTGAAAACCATATTTTCCTCCTGTTTGGTCTCTATTCGGCTCTTATAAGGCCTAATTCAGGCCAATCGGAGATGAAAGTTTGACTTTTGGTCAAACTTAGAAATAAGTTTAACTAGTAGTAATTATTCATAAAAATTATGTCATTCTACTCCCGGCTCTTGAAAACCTCGTCTTCTCCCTTTTGGGCTTTGTTTGGCTCTTATAAGGCGTAGTTCTGGCTAATAAGACTGAAGGTTTGACTTTTGGTCAAACTTTATAATTAAGACTAAAAACAAGTTTAATTAGTGGTAATTATACATAAAAACTATGTCATACTACTCTCGGCTCTTAAAAACCTCGTTTTCTCCCCGTTTGGGCCCTTATCGGCTCTTATAAGGCTTCCTCAGGCCAATCGGGGTTGAAAGTTTAACTCTTGGTCAAACTTTTCAATTAACACAAGAAACAAAGTTAATTTGTAGTAATTATATATAGAAACTATGTAATACCATTCATGACCCTTGAAAACCATGTTTTCCTTCTGTTTGGTCCCTATTCAGCTCTTATAAAGTCTAGTTCAGGCCAATCGGGGCTAAAAGTTTGACTTTTAGTAAAACTTCCCAATTAAGACGAGAAACAAGTTTAATTAGTAGTAATTATATATAAAACTATGTATTACTTCTCCTTGCTCTTAGAAACCTTGTTTTTCCCTGTTTGTACCTTATTCGGCTCTAATATTATAAGGTCTAGTCCAGACCGAACGTGGCTGAAAGTTTGACTTTTAGTCAAACTTCACAATTAACACTAGAAATAAGGTTAATTAGTCATAATTGTACATATAAACTATGTAATATCTCATTCACAGCCCTTGAAAACTATGTTTTCCTCCCATTTGGTCCCTATTCGGCTCTTATAACACCTAGTTCAGGCCAAGCTGGGCTGAAAGTTTGACTCTTGATCAAACTTCCCAATTAACACTGAAAACAAGGTTAATTAGTAGTAATTGTATATAAAAACTATGTAATACCATTCACGACAAAACCATTCCCCCCGGTTTAGTCCCTTTTCGACTCTTATAAGACCAATTCGGGGCTGAAAGTTTCACTTTTGATCAAACTTTCAAATTAAGAATAGAAAAAAGTTTAATTTATAGTGTTTATGCATAAAAACTTTGTAATACTACTCTCGGCTCTTAAAAACCTCGTCTTCTCCCGGTTTTGACCATATTCAGCTCTTATAAGGCCTAATTCAGGCCAACCATGGTTAAAAGTTTGTCTTTTGGTCAAACTTTTAATTAACACTAGAAATAAGGTTAATTAGTCGTAATTGCATTAGAGACTAATAAATACCACTCACAGCTCTTAAAAACCATATTTTTCTCTCGTTAGGGCCCGATATTTGGTTCTTTTAATGTGTAGTTCAGGCCAATTAGGTCTGAAGGTTTAACTTTTGGTCAAACTTCCTGATTAAGAATAGAAACAAGTTTAATTAGTAATAATTATACATAAAAAATATGTGATACTATTCTCGGCTCTTGAAAATCATGCTTTCCCCTGTTTGTGGCCTATTTGGCTCTTACAATGCATAGTTCAGGCCAATCGGGGCTAAAATTTAACTTTTGATCAAACTTCCAGATTAAGATAAGAAATAACTTTAATTTATAGTAATTAACCATAGAAATTATGTAATACTACTATCAGCTCTTTAAAAACCATATTTTCCCCTCGTTTGGGCTATATTCGGCTCTTATAAGGCCTTGTTCAGGCCAATCGGGGTTGAAAATTTGACTTTTGATCAAACTTCACAATTAAGAGTAGAACCAGTTTAATTAGTAGTAATTATATATAAAAATTATATAATACAACTCACGACTCTTGAAAACCGCATTTTCTCCCCGTTTGGTCTCTATTTGGCTCTTTAGGGCCTATTTCAAGCCAATTAGGGCTGAAAGTTTGACTTTAAATCAAACTTCCCAATTAACACTAGAAATAAGGTTAATTAGCAGTAATTGTACATAAAAACTATGTAATACTACTCACGGCCCTTGAAAACCTTGTTTTCCTCCCATTTGGGGTCTTATTCGACTCTTATAAGGCGTAGCTTAGGCCAATCAGGGCTGAAAGTTTTACTTTTGGTCAAACTTCCTAATTAAGACTAGAAACATATAAAATTAGTAGTAAACATGTTTTCTCCCCGTTTGAACCCTATTCGACAAAGGCCTAATTCAGGTAAATCGGGGCTGAAAGTATGACTTTTAGTCAAACTTTCAGATTAAGACTTGAAACACCACTAATTAGCAGTAACTATGTATAGAATCTGTGTAATACTACTTTCGGCTCTTGAATAATCACGTTTTCTCCCCTTTTGGCCCTTATTCTGCACTTATAAAGCCGAGTTTAGGGCAATCTGGGTTGAAAGTTTGACTTTTAATCAAATTTTCTACTTAAGAATAGAAACAAATTTAATTTTAAGAAATTATACATAAAACTATGTAGTTCTACTCCCGGCTATTGAAAACCTCGGTTTCTCCCCGTTGGGGCCCTATTCGGTTCATATAAGGCATATTTGCCTTTTGATCAAACTTGCCAATTAAGATTAGAAATAAAGTTAATCAATTGTAAATGTACATAGAAACTATGTAATTCCACTCCTGGCTCTTGAAAATCTCGTTATCTCCTCGTTTGGGTTTTATTCGGCCTTACAATACCTAGTTCAGGCCAATCGGGGCTGAAAATTTGACTTTTGGTCAAACTTCCAGATAAAAACTAGAAACAAGTTTAAGTAATAGTAATTGTATCTGTAATACAACTCCTAGCTCTCTAAAACCACGTTTTCTCTCTATTTAGGCCATATTTGGCTCTTGTAAGGCCTATTCAGGCCAATCGGGGCTAAAAGTTTGACTTTTGATCTAACTTCCTAATTAAGACTAGAAACAAGTTTAATTAGTAGTAATTATACAAAAAAAACTATGTAATACTACTCCCGGTTCTTAAAACCCCGACCCTTGAAAACAACATTTTCTCCCTGTTTGGGCCCTATTGGACTCTTATAAGGCCGAGTTCAGGCTAATCAACAATATTAATTAGCTATAATTGTACACAGAAACAATGTAATACGATTCTCAGCTCTTGAAAATCATATTTTCCTCTGGTTTTGGCCCTACTTGGCACTTATATGGCCGAGTTCAGGCCAATCAAGGTTAAATATTTGACTTTCAGTCAAACTTTAAAATTAAGCATAGAAACAAGTTTAATTAGTAGTAGTTATACATAGAAACTATGTGATACTACTCCAAGCTCTTGAAAGACATGTTTCCCCCCGTTTTCGCCCTATTCGGCTCTTATAAGGCCTAATTCTGGCCAATCGGGACTGAAAATTTGACTTTGGGTCAAACTTTCCAATTACGACTAGAAACAAGTTTAGTTAATAGTAATTATACATAAAAACTATGTCATACTACTCCCGGCTCTTGAAAACCTCGTTTTCTCCCCGTTTAGGCCTTATTCGGCTCTTATTAGGCCTAGTTCAAACCAATCAGGGCTCAAAGTTTGACTTTTGGTCAAACTTCTCAATTAACACTAGAATCAAGGTAATTAGTAATAATTGTATATAGAAACTATGTAATACCACTCTCAGCTATTGAAAAATCATGTTTTCTCCCGAAGGGCCTTTTTCGGCTCAGATAAGGCCTGGTTCAGTCAGGCCAATAAGAGCTGAAGGTTTGACTTTTGGTTAAACTTCCTAATTAAGACTAGAAATTAGTTTAATTAGTAGTAATTAAATATAAAAAACTATGTCATACTACTCTTGGCCATTGCAAACCTTATTTTCTCCCCATTTGGCCCCTAATCGGCTCTTATAAGGCCAAATTCAGGCCAATCGGAGCTGAAGTTTGAGTTAACACTAGAAACAAACTTAACTAGTACTAATTGTATATAGAAACTATGAAATACCATTCACGACTCTTGAAAACCATTTTTTCTTCCCGTATGGTCCCGATTCGGTTCTTATAAGGCCTAGTACAGGCCAAAAGGAGCTAAAAGTTTGACTTTTGCTAAAACTTCCCAATTAAGACTAGAAACAAGTTTAATTAGTTGTAATTATATATAACAACTATGTATTATTACTCCCAGCTCCTGAAAATCTTATTTTTTTCCCCGTTTGAGCCTTAATTCGGCTCTTATAAGCCTACTTCAGGTTAATCGGGGCTGAAAGTTTGACTTTTGGTTAAACTTCTCAATTAACACAAGAAACATGATTAATTAGTAGTAATTGTACATATAATCTATATAATACCATTCAAAACCCTTGAAAATCATAATTTCCTCCCGTTTTCCCCTATTCGGCTCTTATAAGGCCCAGCTCAGGCCAATCGGGGCTGAAAGTTTGACTTTTGATAAAAACTTACCAATTAAGACTTGAAAATAAGTTTATTTACTAGTAGTAATTATACATATAATTTAGGTGTTACTACTCTTAGCTTTTAAAACCATATTTTCTCCCCGTTTGTGCCTTATTCGGCTCTTATAACTCCTTATTCAGGCCAATCAAGGCTGAAATTTTGGCTTTTAGTCAAGATTTCTAATAAATACTAGAAATAAGGTTAATTAGTAGCAATTGCACACAAAAACTAAGTAGTCTCACTCTCAGATCTTGAAAAACAATGTTTTCCTCCAGTTTGGGCCCTACTCGGCTCTTGTAAGGCCTAGTTCAGGACAATAAGGACTAAAGGTTTGACTTTTGTTAACATTCTAATTAAGACCAGAAATAAGTTTAATTAGTCGTAATTATACATAAAAGCTATGTACTACTACTCCCGGCTATTGAAAATCGAATTTTCTCCCAGTTTGAACCCTATTTGGCTCTTATAAGGCCTAGCTATGGCCAATAAGAGCTGAAACATGCCTTTTGGTCAAATTTCCCAATTAACACTAAAAACAAAGTTAATCAGTATTAATTGTGCATAGAAACTATATAATACCGTTCACGGCCCTTGAAAGTCATGTTTTCCTCCCGTTTAGTCCCTACTCAGCTCTTACATGGCCTAGACAAGCCAATCGAGGCTGAAAGTTTGACTTATTGTCAAACTTTTAAATTAAGAATAGAAAACAAGTTTTATTCATAGTATTATACATAAAAACTATCAGTACTACTCCTAGCTCTTATAATGTGCAGTTCAGGCCAATCGGGGCTGAAGCTTTGACTTTTGGTCAAACTTTCAATTAATACTAGAAATAAGGTTAATTAGCTGTAATTATACATAAAACTATGTAATACAGCCCTTGAAAACCATGTTTTCCTCCGATTTGGGCCCTAATCAGCTCTTATAATGTGTAGTTCAGGCCAATCAGGGTTAATGGTTTGACTTTTGGTCTAACTTTCCGATTAAGAATAGAAACAAGTTTAATTAGTAGTAATTTTATATAAAATTATGCGATACTACTCTCGGCTCTTGAAAATCATATTTTCTCCACTTTTTTGTCCTATCGGCTTTTATAATGCATAATTCAGACCAATCGAGGCTAAAAGTTTGACCATTGGTCAAACTTTCAGATTAAGACTAAAAACAAATTTAATTTGTAGTAATTGAACATAGAGAGTATGTAATACTATTCTTGGCTCTTTAAAACAAAATTTTCTTCCCGTTTAAGTAATATTCGGCCCTTATAAGGCCTTGTTCAGGCCAATTGGGGCAGAAAGTTTGAGTTTTGATCAAACCTTCCAACTAAGAGTAGAAACAAATTTAATTAGTAGTAATTATACATTAAATGTAATACAATTATCGACACTTGAAAACTGCATTTTCTCCCTGTTGCCCTATTCGGCTCTTATAAGGCCTAGTTCACGTGAATTTGCTAAAAATTTGACTTTTGGTCAAACTTCCCAATTAACACGACAAGATTAATTAGCAGTAGTTGTCCATAGAAACAATGTAATACCAGTCACATCTCTTGAAAACCATATTTTTGTACCATTTGGATCCTATTCGACTCTGATAAGGCCCTAGTTCAAGCCAATCGAGGCTGATGTTTGACTTTTGGTTAAACTTTCCAACTAAGACGAAAAATAAGGTTAATTAGTAGCAATTATACATAAAAACTATATAATCCCACTCATGGCTCTTGAAAACCTTGTCTTCCTCTCGTTTGGGTTCTATTCGGCTCTTACAAGGCCTAGTTCAGGCCAATCGGCGCTGAAAGTTTTACTTTTGGTCAAACTTCCTAATTAATACTAGAAACACATTAAATTAATAGTAAATTTACATAAAACCTATATAATACTACTCAACGCTCTTGAAAACCATATTTATTCCCCGTTTGGGCCCTATTCGGCTCTTCAAAGGCATAGTTCAGGTAAATCGGGTTGAAAGTATGACTTTTGGTCAAACTTCTACATTAAGGTTAAAAATAGGTTAATTAGAAGTCCATAGAATCTATATAATACTACTCTCGGCTCTTGAAAATTCATATTTTCTCTCTGTTTGGGCCCTATTTGGCTCTTATAAAGCCGAGTTTCAGGGCAATCGAGGCAGAAAGTTAGACTTTTGATCAAACTTCCTAATTAAGAATAGAAATAAGTTTAATTTGTAGTAAATATGCATAAAACTATGTAATTCTACTCCCGGCTATTGAAAACCTCGATTTCTCCCTGTTTAGGCCCTATTCGGCTCTTATAAGGCATATGACCAATCAGAACTAAAAGTTTGACTTGAAAATCATGTTAATTTGTAATAAATGTATATAAAAATTATGTAATTTTGCTCACTTACTCTTGAAAATCATCTTTTCTTCCCGTGTGAGCGTTATTCGGCTCTGATATGGCCTAGTTCAGGCCAATTAGGGCTGAAAGTTTGACTTTTGGTCAAACTTCCCAATTAACACTAGAATCAAGGTAATTAGTAATAATTGTATATAGAAACTATGTAATACCACTCTCAACTATTGAAAAATCATGTTTTCTCCCGATAGGGCCTTTTTCGGCTTAGATAAGGCATGGTTCAGTCAGGCCAATAAGAGCTGAAGGTTTGACTTTTGGTTAAACTTCCTAATTAAGACTAGAAATAAGTTTAATTAGTAGTAATTAAAAATAACAAATTATGTCATACTGCTCCTGCCTCTTATAAACCTCATTTTTTCTCCCCATTTGGCCCCTAATCGGCTCTTATAAGGCGAAATTCAGGCCAATCGGAGCTGAAGTTTGAGTAACACTAGAAACAAAGTTAATTAATACTAATTGTACATAGAAACTTTGTAATACCATTCACAACTCTTGAAAACTATGTTTTCCTCCCGTATAATCCTTATTCGGTTCTTATAAGGCCTAGTACAGACAATAGGAGCTAAAAGTTTGACTTTTACTAAAACTTCCCAATTAAGACTAGAAACAAGTTTAATTATTTGTAATTATATATGAAAACTATGTATTACTACTCCCAGCTTCTGAAAATCTTGTTTTTTCCCTGTTTGAGCCTTAATTCGGCTCTTATAAGCCTAGTTCAGGTCAATCGGGACTGAAAGTTTGAATTTTAATCAAACTTCTCAATTAACACAAGAAACATGGTTAATTAGTAGTAATTGTACATATAATCTATATAATACCATTCAAAGCCCTTGAAAATCATAATTTCCTCCCGTTTTTTCCCTATTCGGCTCTTATAAGGCCCTAGCTTAGGCCAATCGCAGTTGAAAGTTTGACTTTTGGTAAAAACTTACAAATTAAGACTTGAAAATAAGTTTATTTACTAATAATTATATAAAAATTTAGGTATTACTACTACTCTTGGCTCTTAAAAACCATATTTTCTCCTCGTTTATGCCTTATTCAACTCTTATATAACTCTTTGTTCAGGTCAATCGAGGCTGAAAGTTTTGCTTTTGGTCAAGATTTCCAATAAATACTAGAAATAGGGTTAATTAGTAGCAATTGTGTACAAAAACTACGTAATCTCACTCTCAGATCTTGAAAATCATGTTTTCCTCCAGTTTAGGCCCCATTCGGCTATTATAAGGCCCTAGTTCAGGCCAATAAGGATAGAAGGTTTAACTTTTGCTAAAACTTTCTAATTAAGATTAGAAATAAGTTTAATTAGTAGTAATTATACATAAAAGCTATGTAATACTACTCCCGGCTATTGAAAATCGCATTTTCTCCCAGTTTGAACCCTATTCGGCTCTTATAAGGCCTAGCTAAGGCCAATAGAGGCTGGAAACTTGCCTTTTGGTCAAATTTCCCAATTAACACTAGAAACAAATTTAATCAGTATAAAATGTACATAGAAATTATGTAATACCGTTCACGGCCCTTGAAAGTCATGTTTTCCTCCTGTTTAGTCCCTAATCAGCTCTTACATGGCCTAGACAAGCCAATCGGGACTGAAAATCTGACTTTTTATCAAACTTTCAAATTAAGAATAGAAAACAAGTTTAATTTATAGTAATTATACATAAAAACTATCAATACTACTCCCAGCTCTTGAAAACGTCGTTTTCTCCCCGTTTAGGCTGTATTCGTCTATTATACGGCTTACTCAGGCCAATAAGGACTGAAATTTTGATTTTTGGTCAAACTTTCTGATTAACACTAGAAACAAGGTTAATTAGCAGTAATTGTGCATAGAAACTATGTTAACCACTCTCAGCTCTTGAAAACCATATTTTTCCTTTTGTTTAGACCTTATTCGGCTCTTATAAGGCCTAATTCCGGCCAATAAGGGCTGAAGGTTTGACTTTTGGTCAAACTTCCTAATTATGATAAGAAATAAGGATAATTGTAGTAATTGCATAGAGAAACTTTGTAATACCACTCTCAGCTCCTGAAAACCATGTTTTCCTAGAGTTTGGATCCTATTTGGCACGTATATGGCCAAATTCAGCCCAACCGGGGCTAAAAGTTCGACTTTTGGTCAAACTTTTAAATTAAAAATAGAGACAAGTTTAATTAGTAGTAGTTATACATAGAAACTATGTGATACTACTGCAGGCTCTTGAACTCCATGTTTTCTCCCTATTTTTTTATTCGGCTCTTATAAGGCCTAGTTGGGGCTAATCAAGGCAGAAAGTTTGACTTTGGCTAAACTTTTTAATTAAGACTAGAAAAGAGTTTAACTAGTAGTAATTATACCTAAAAACTATGTAATATTACTCCCTGTTTGCGTCCTATTCAGCTCATATAATAACTAGTTCAAGCCAATCGTGGCTGAAAGTTTGACTTTTAGTTAAAAATTTTAAATTAAGACTAGGTAGTAGTAATTATTTATAGAAATTATGTAATAACAACTCTTGGCTCTTTAAACCATGTTTTCTCCCCATTTGGGCCATATTAGGCTCTTATAAGGCTTAATTCAGGCTAATCGGGCCTGAAAGTTTGATTTTTGATCAAACTTTCCAACTAAGACTAGAAACAAATTTAATTAGTAGTAATAAACATAAAAACTATGAAATACTACTCTCAGATCTTGAAAACTGCAATTTCTCCCCGTTAGGCCCTATTAGCTCTTATAAGGTCGAGTTCAAACCAATCGGAGTTAAAAGTATGATATTTGGTTTAACTTTTCAATTAATACTAGAAAATGGTTAATTGCAGTAATTCTACATTGAAACTACTTAATACCACTTTCAGCTCTTGTAAACCATATTTTCTTCCGGTTTGGACCATATTTTGCGCTTATTTGGCCGAGTTCAGGCCAATCGGGGCTAAAAGTTTGACTTTTGGTCAACTTTCAGATTAAGAATAAAAACAAGTTTAATTTATAGTGGCTATATATAAAACTATGTAACACTTTTTTTGCCTCTTGAAAATGTCGTTTTCTCCTCGTCTAGGCCCTATTCAGCTTTTATAAGGCCCAGTTCAGGTCAATCAGGGTTGAAAGTTTGACCAAAAACTTTCAGTTAACACTAGAAATAAGGTTTATTAGCAGTAATGGTATATAACTATGTAATACCACTCTCAGCACTTGAAGACCATATTTTTCTCCAGTTTAGGCCCTATTCAGCTCTTATAATGTGAGTTCAGGCCAATCGGGGCTGAAAGTTTGACTTTTGGTCAAACTTTCAATTAACACTAGAATAAGGTTAATTAGCAGTAATTGTACATAAAACTATGTAATACCATCCTCAGCACTTGAAAACCATGTTTTCCTCCAGTTTGGGCCCTAATTAGCGCTTATAATGTGTAGTTCAGGCCAATCCCCTCTAAATGTTTGACTTTTGGTCAAACTTCCTGATTAAGAATAGAAACAAGTTTAATTCGAAGTAATTTTACATAAAAACTATGTGATACCGCTTCCGGCTCTTGAAAACCATGTTTTCTCCACATTTGTGCCTTATTCGGCTTTTATAATGCCTAAATAAGGCCAATCGGGGCTAAACCTTTGGTTAAACTTTCAGATTATGACTAAAAATAAGTTTAATTTGTAGTAATTGAACATAGAAAGTATGTAATACTACTTTTGACTCTTTGAAACCATGTTTTCTTCCCGTTTAAGTCATATTCGTCCCTTATAAAGCCTTGTTCAGGCCAATTGGGGCAGAAAGTTTGAGTTTTGATCAAACCTCCCAACTAAGACTAGAAACAAGTTTAATTAGTAGTAATTATACGTTAAAACTATGCAATACAATTATCGGCTCGTGAAAACTGCATTTTCTCCCTGGTGCACCCTATTCGGCTCTTATAAGGCCTAGTTCACGCAAATTAGCTGAAAATTTGACTTTTGGTCAAACTTCCCAATCAACACTAGAAACAAGATTAATTAGCAGTAGTTGTCCATAGAAACAATGTAATACCACTCACATCTCTTGAAAACCTTATTTCCTCCCATTTTGGGTCCTATTCGACTCTAATAAGGCCATAGTTTAAGTCAATCGGGGCTGAAAGTTTGACTTTTGGTCAAACTTCCCAACTAAGATGAGAAACAAGGTTAATTAATAGTAATTATACATAGAAACTATATAATACCATTCATGGCTCTTGAAAACCTTGTCTTCCTCTCGTTTGGGTTCTATTCGGCTCTTACAAAGCCTAGTTCAGGCCAATCGGGACTGAAAGTTTTACTTTTGGTCAAAATTCCCAATTAATACTAGAATACATTAAATTAATAGTAACTTTACATAAAAACTATGTAATACTACTCAACGATCTTGAAAACCATATTTATTCCTCGCTTGGGCCCTATTCGGCTCTTTAAAGGCATAGTTCAGGTAAATAGGGTTGAAAGTATGACTTTTAGTCATATTTCTAGATTAAGACTAGAAATAAGGTTAATTAGAAGTTCATAGAATTTATGTAATACTACTCTCGGCTCTTGAAAAATCATGTTTTCTCTCTGTTTGGGCCCTATTCGGCTCTTATAAAGCCGAGTTCAGGGCAATCGAGACAGAAAGTTTGACTTTTAATCAAACTTCCTAATTAAGAATAGAAACAAGTTTAATTTGTAGTAACTATACATAAATCTATGTAATTCTACTCCCGGCTATTGAAAACCTCGATTTCTCCTATTTAGGCCCTATTCGGCTCTTATAAGGCATATTTCAGACAAATCGGAACAAAAAGTTTGACTTGAAAATCATGTTAATTTGAAAGTTTGACCAAAAGTCAAACTTTAACCCTGATCGGCCTGAACTGGGCCTTATAAGAGCTGAATAGGGCCTAAACGGGGAGAAAATGAGATTTTCAAGGGCCAAAAAAAGTATTGCATAGCTTTATATATAACCACTATAAATTAAACTTGTTTTTATTCTTAATCTGAAAGCTGACCAAAAGTCAAACTTTCAGCCCCGATTGGCCTGAACTTGGCCAAATAGGCGCCAAATATGGTCCAAACTGGAGGAAAGCATGCTTTACAAGAGCTGAGAGTGGTATTACGTAGTTTCTATGTACAATTACTGTAATTAACCGTGTTTCTAGTATTAATTAAAAAGTTAAACTAAATTTCAAACTTTTAGCTCCGATTGGTTTGAACTCGACCTTATAAGAGCTAATGGGGCCCAACGGGGAGAAATTGCGGTTTTCAAGATCTGGGAGTAGTATTTCATAGTTTTTATGTTTATTACTACTAACTAAACTTGTTTCTAGTCTTAGTTTGAAAGTTTGATCAAAAATCAAACTTTCAGGCCCAAGTAGCCTGAACTAAGTCTTATAAGAGCCGAATATGGCCCAAATGGGGAGAAAACATAGTTTAAAGAGCCAAGAGTTGTATTACATAATTTCTATGTACAATTACTACTACCTAAACTTATTTCTAGTCATAATTTGGAATTTTTAATCAAAAGTCAAACTTTCAGCCACGATTGGCCTGAACTAATTATTATAGGAGCTGAATGGACCCAAATGGGGAGTAGTATTACATAGTTTTTAGGTATAATTACTACTAATTAAACTTGTTTCTAGTCTTAGTTGGAAAGTTTGGCTAAAGTCAAACTTTTAGCCTTGATTGGCCCTAATTAGACCTTATAAGAGCCGAATAGGGCCAAAAACAGGGAGAAAACATGGATTTCAAGAGCCTGCTATAGTATCACATAGTTTCTATGTATAACTACTACTAATTAAACTTGTTTCTATTTTTAATTTGAAAGTTTGACCAAAAGTCAAACTTTCAGCCCCGATTGGGCTGAATTCGGCCATATAAGTGCCAAATAAGGCCCAAACCCTAGAAAAATATGGTTTTCAAGAGCTGAGAGTGGTATTATAAAGTTTCTATATACAATTACTACAATTAACCTTATTTCTTATCATAATTAGGAAGTTTGATTAAAAGTCAAACCTTCAGCCCTTATTGGCCGGAACTAGGCCTTATAAGAGCCTAATAGGGTCTAAACAAAAGGAAAAACATGATTTTCAAGAGCCGAGAGTGGTATAACATAGTTTCTATGTACAATTACTATTAATTAACCTAATTTCTAGTGTTAATAAGGAAGTTTGACTAAAAGTCAAAATTTCAGCCCCGATTGGCCTGAGAAAGCCGTATAGTACGCGAATACAGCCTAAACGAGGAGAAAATGATGTTTTCAAGAGCTTGGAGTAGTATTGATAGTTTTTATATATAATTACTATAAATTAAACTTGTTTTCTATTCTTAATTTGAAAGTTTTACGAAAAAGTCAAATTTTCAACCCCGATTGGCTTGTCTAGGCCATGTAAGAGCTGAGTAGGGACTAACCGGGAGGAAAACATAGCTTTCAAGGGCCGTGAACGGTATTACATAGTTTCTATGTACAATTAATACTGATTAACTTTATTTCTAGTGTTAATTGGGAAGTTTGACCAAAAGGTAAGTTTTCAGCCCCTAATTGGCCTTAGCTAGGCCTTATGGAGCCGAATAGGGCTCAAACTGAGAGAAAATGTGATTTTCAATAGCCGGGAGTAGTATTACATAGCTTTTATGTATAATTACTACTAATTAAACTTATTTCCAGTCTTAATTAGAAAGTTTTAGCAAAAGTCAAACCTTCTGTCCTTATTGGCCTTAACTAGGCCTTATAAGAGCCGAGTAGGGCTTAAACTGGAGGAAAACATGATTTTCAAGATCTGAGAGTGAGATTACATAGTTTTTGTGTACAATTGGTACTAATTAACCGTACTTCTAGTATTTTTTGGAAATCTTAACCAAAAGCCAAACTTTCAGCCTCGATTGGCCTGAACAAGGAGTTATAAGAGCCAAATAAGGGACAAACGAGGAGAAAATATGGTTTTTAAAAGCCAAGAGTAGTAATACCTAAATTATATATATAATTACTAGTAAACAAACTTATTTTCAAGTCTTAATTGGTAAGTTTTTACCAAAAGTCAAACTTTCAGCCCCGATTGGCCTAAGTTAGGCCTTATAAGAGCTGAATAAAGACAAAACGGGAGGAATTTTGGTTTTCAAGGGCTGTGAATGGTATTATACAGATTATATGTACAATCACTACTAATTAACCATGTTTCTTGTGTTAATTGAGAAGTTTGATCAAAAGTCAAACTTTCAGCCTCAATTGACCTGAACTAGGCTTATAAGAGCCGAATTAAGTCTCAAACGGGAAAAAAACAAGATTTTAAGAGTCGGGAGTAGTAATACATAGTTTTTATGTATGGTTACAATTAATTAAACTTATTTCTAGCCTTAATTCGGAAGTTTTAGTAAAAGTCAAACTTTTAGCTCCTATTGGCCTGTAAGCCTTATAAGAACTGAATAGGGACCAAACAGGAGAAAAACATGGTTTTCAAGAGTCGTGAATGGTATTAGATAGTTTCTATGCACAATTAGTACTAATTAACTTTGTTTCTAGTGTTAACTCAAAATTCAGCACAGATTGGCCTGAATTAGGCCTTATAAGAGCCGATTAGGGGCCAAATGGGGAGAAAATGAGGTTTGCAAGAGCCAGGAGTAGTATGATATAGTTTTTTATGTTTAATTACTACTAATTAATCTTATTTCTAGTCTTAATAACGCAGTTTAACCATAAGTCAAACCTTCAGCTCTTATTGGTCTGACTGAACCAGGCCTTATCTGACCCGAATAAGGTCCTATTAGGAGAAAACATGATTTTTCAATAGCTGAGAGTGGTATTACAAAGTTTCTATATACAATTATTACTAATTACCTTGATTCTAGTGTTAATTGGAAAGTTTGACTTTAGTTTGACTAAAAGTCAAACTTTCAGCCCCGATTGGCCTGAACTAGGCCTAATAAGAGTCGAATAAGGCCCAAACAGGGAGAAAACGAGGTTTTCAGGTACCGGATGTAGTATGACATTGTTTTTATATATAATTACTACTAACTAAGCCTTATAAGAGCCGAATGAGGCCCAAGCGGGTGAAAATGCAGTTTTCAAGAGCCCGGAGTAGTGTTACATAATTTTTTGTATAATTACTACTAAGTAAATTTGTTTAAGGCTTAATTAGGAAGTTTGACCAAACTCAAACCTTTTAAGTGCATATTAGGGCCCAAACGGGAAGAAAATATGGTTTCAAGTGTTGAGAGTGGTATTACATAGTTTTTATGTAGAATTAATACAACTTAATCTTGTTTCCAGTTTTAATTGGGAAGTTTGGCCAAAAGCCAAACTTTCAGCTCTGATTGGCCAAAAGCCAAAAGTCAAAAGTCAAGAGCTAAAAAAAGTATTACATAGTTTTATTTCTAACCACTATAAATTAAACTTGTTTTAATTCTTAATCTGAAAGTTGACCAAAGTCAAACTTTCAGCCCCGATTGGCCTAAACTCGGCCAAATAAGCGCCAAATATGGCCCAAACCGGAGGAAAACATGGTTTACAAGAGCTGAGAGTGATATTATAAGTTCTTATATACAATTATTGTAATTAACCATGTTTCTAGTATTAATTGAAAAGTTAAACCAAATATCAAACTTTTAGCTCTGATTGGTTTGAACTCGACATTATAAGAGCTAATAGGGCCCAACGGGGAGAAATTACGGTTTTTCAAGATCTGGGAGTTAATATTATTTCATAGTTTTTATGTTTATTACTACTAATTAAACTTGTTTCTAGTCTTAGTTAGAAAGTTTGATAAAAAATCAAACTTTCAGGCCCGATTAGCCTGAACTAAGCCTTATAAGAGCCGAATATGGCCCAAATGAGGGAAAACATAGTTTAAAGAGGTAAGAGTTGTATTACATAATTTCTATGTACAATTACTACTACCTAAACTTGTTTCTAGTCTTAATTTGGAAGTTTTAACCAAAAGTCAAACTTTCAGCCACGATTGGCCTGTACTAGTTATTGTATGAGCTGAATCGGACCCAAACGGGGAGTAGTATTACATAGTTTTTAGGTATAATTACTACTAATTAAACTTGTTTCTAGTCTTAATTGGAAAGTTTGACTAAAGTCAATCTTTCAGCCTTGATTGGCCCCAACAAGGCCTTAAAAGAGCCGAATAGGGCCAAAAACAGGGAGAAGATATGGATTTCAAGAGGCTGTAGTAGTATCACATAGTTTCTATATATAACTACTACTAATTAAACTTGTTTCTATTTTTAATTTAAATATTTGACCAAACGTCAAACTATCAGCCCTGACTGGGCTGAATTCGGCCATATTAGTGCCAAATCGGGTCCAAACCCTAGGAAAACATGGTTTTCAAGAGCTGAGAGTTGTATTATAAAGTTTCTATATACAATTACTATAATTAACCTTATTTCTTATTCAAATTAGGAAGTTTGACCAAAAGTCAAACCTTTAGCCCTTATTGACCAGAACTAGACCTATAAGAGTCGAATAGGTTCTAAACAAAAGGAAAAACATGGTTTTCCAGAGCTGAGAGAGGTATAACATAGTTTCTATGTATAATTACTACTAATTAACCTTGTTTCTAGTGTTAATCAAGAAGTTTGACCAAAAGTCAAAATTTCAGTCCTGATTGGCATGAAGTAAGTCATATAATAGGCGAATACAGTCTAAACGGGGAGAAAACAAGGTTTTCAAGGGCTGGAGTAGTATTGATAGTTTTTATGTATAATACTGTAAATCAACTTGTTTTCTATTCTTAATTTGAAAGTTTGACAAAAAATCAACTTTCAACCTCGATTTGCTTATCTAGGCCATGTGAGAGCTGAGTAGGGACTAAACGGGAGGAAAACATGGCTTTCGAGGGTCGTGAACGGTATTACATAGTTTCTATGTACAATTAATACTGATTAACTTTGTTTCTAGTATAAATTGGGAAGTTTGACCAAAAGGCAAGTTTCAAACCCTATTGGCCTTAGCTAGGCCTTATAAGAGCCGAATAGGGTTTTAAACTGGGAGAAAATGCGATTTTCATAGCCGGGAGTAGTGTTACATAGCTTTTATTTATAATTATTACTAATTAAACTTATTTCTAGTCTTAATTAGAAAGTTAGTAAAAGTCAAACCTTCAGTCCTTATTGGCCTGAATTAGGCCTTATAAGAGCCGAGTAAGGCCCATACTGGAGGAAAACATAGTTTTCAAGATCTGAGAGTGAGATTACATAGTTTTTGTGTACAATTGCTACTAATTAACCTTATTTCTAGTATTTATGAAAATCTTGACCAAAAGCCAAACTTTCAGCCTCGATTGGCCTGAACAAGGAGTTATAAGAGCCAAATAAGGCACAAAACGGGGAAAAAATATGGTTTTAAGAGCCAAGAGTAGTAATACCTAAATTATATATATATTACTAGTAAATAAACTTATTTTCAAGTCTTAATTGGTAAGTTTTTACCAAAAGTAAAACTTTTAGCCCCGATTGGCCTGAGTTAAGCCTTATAAGAGCCAATAGCGACAAAATGGGAGGAACTATGGTTTCAAGGGCTTTGAATGATATTATATAGATTATATGTATAATTTACTACTAATTAACCATGTTTTTTGTGTTAATTGAGAAGTTATATCAAAAGTCAAACTTTCTTCTGCCCCGATTGACCTGAACTAGGCTTATAAGAGTCGAATTAAGGCTAAAACAGGAGAAAAATAGATTTTCAAGAGCCGGGAATAGTAATACATATTTTTTATTATAATTACAGTTAATTAAACTTCTTTCTAGTTTTAATTGGGAAGTTTTAGCAAAAGTCAAACTTTTAGCTCCTTTTGGTCTGTACTAGGCCTTATAAGAATCGAATATAGACAAAACAGGAGGAAAACATGATTTTCAAGAGTCGTGATTAGTATACATAGTTTCTATGTACAATTAGTACTAATTAACTTTGTTTCTAGTGTTAACTCAAACTTCAACTCCGATTAGCCTGAATTATGCCTTATAAGAGCCGATTAGGGGCCAAATGGGGAGAAAAAATGAGGTTTATAAGACGCAGGAGCAGTATGACATAATTTTTTATGTTAATTACTACTAATTAAACTTATTTCTTGTATTAATTAGGAAGCGTAACCAAAAGTCAAACCTTCAGCTCTTATTGACCTGACTGAACCAGGCCTTATCTGAACCGAATAAGACCTTTCGGAAGAAAAAAATGATTTTTAATAGCTGAGAGTGGTATTACATAGTTTCTATATACAATTATTACTAATTACCTTGATTCTAGTGTGTAATTGGGAGGTTTAACGAAAAGTCAAACTTTTCAGTCCCGATTGGCCTGAACTAGGACTAATAAGAGCCGAATAAGGCCCAACTGGGAGAAACGAGGTTTTCACGAGCCGGGAGTAGCATGACATAGGTTTTTAGTATAGTTACTACTAACTAAACTTGTTTCTAGTCGTAATTGAAAGTTTGACTAAAAGTCAAATTTCAGCCTCGATTGGCCTGAATTAGGCCGTATAAGAGCCGAATAGGGTGAAAACGGGGGGGAACATGTCTTTCAAAGCTTGGAGTAGTATCACATAATTTTTATGTATAACTACTAAATTAAACTTGTTTCTATGCTTATTTTATAGTTTGACCGAAAGTCAAATTTTTAACCCCGATTGGCCTGAGCTCAGCCATATAAGTACCAAGTAGGGCCCAAACAGAGGAAAATATGATTTTCAAGAGCTGAGAGTCGTATTACATTTTTCTGTGCATAATTACAACTAGTTAACATTGTCGATTAGCCTGAACTCAGCTTTATAAGAGCCCAAAAAGGCCCAAATGGGCAGAAATGTTGTTTTCAAGAGTCGGGGTTTTCAAGAGCCGGGAGTAGTGTTACATAGTTTTTTTTTGTATAGTATATACTACTAATTAAACTTGTTTCTAGTCTTAATTGGGAAGTTAGATCAAAGTCAAACTTTCAGCCCCGATTGGCCTGAATAGGCCTTATAAGAGCCGAATATGGCCTAAATAGGGAGAAAAACGTGGTTTTAAAGAGCCAGAAGTTATAGTACATAGTTCTATGTACAATTACTACTACTTAAACTTATTTCTAGTCTTAATCTAAAAGTTTGACCAAAGTCAAACTTTCAGCCCTGACTTGCCTGAACTAGGTTTATAGAGCCTAATAAAACCCAAACGAGGAGATAACGAGATTTTCAAGAGCCGGGAGTGGATTACATAGTTTCTATATACATTTACTATTAATTAACTTTGTTTCTAGTCTAAATTGGCAAGTTTGATTATAAGTCAAATATGCCTTATAAGAGCCGAATAGGGCCAAATAAGAGAAACCGAGGTTTTCAATAGCCGAGAGCAGAATTACATAGTTTTATTTATAATTACTTAAAATTAAACTTATTTCTAGTCTTAAGTAGAAAATTTAATTAAAAGTCAAACTTTCAGAGCCCGATCGCCCTGAACTCAGCTTTATAAGCGCAGAATAGGGCTAAACGGGCAGAAACGTGATTTTTCAAGAACCGAAAGTAGTATTACATAGATTCTATACACAATTACTGCTAATTAATGTTGTTTCAAGTCTTAATCTGAAAGTTTGACTAAAGTCATACTTTCAGCCCCGATTTACCTGAATTAGGCTTTAATCGAATAGGGTTCAAACAGCGAGAAAACATGTTTTCAAGAGTCTTGAGTGGTGTTACATATTTTTATGTAAATTTACTACTAATTTTATGTGTTTCTAGTCTTCATTAATGTTTGACCGAAAGTAAAACTTTCAGCCCTGATTGGCCTGGGCTAGGCCTGATAGAGCCGAATAAGACCCCAAATGGGAGGAAAATAGGTTTTCAAGAGCCGTGAAAGTGTTACATAGTTTTTAGGTACAATTACTGCTATTAACCTTATTTCTAGTAATAATTGGAAGTTTGATCTAAAGTCAAAATTTTCAACCCTAATTGGCTTGAAAAGAACCCTATAAGAGCCAAATAGGGCCTAAACGGGGAGAAAATGCAGTTTTCAAGAGTCGTGAGTTGTATTACATAATTTTTATGTATAATTACTACTAATTAAACTAGTTCTACTCTTAGTTGTAAAGTTTGATCAAAAGTCAACTTTCAACCCCGATTGACCTGAACAAGGCCTTATAAGAGCCGAATATATGCCAAACGAAGGGAAAATATGGTTTTAAAGAGCTGATAGTAGTATTCATAATTTCTATGTTCAATTACTATAAATTAAAGTTGTTTCTCTCATCTTATTTGAAAGTTTGACCAAAGTTAAATTTTAGCCCTGATTGGCCTGAACTTGACATTGTAAGAGCCAAATAGGCCACAACAGGAGAAAGCATGATTTCAAGAGACGAGAATAGTATCACATATTTTTTATGTATAATTATTACTAATTAAACTGTTTCTATTCCTAATCGGGAAGTTTGACCAAAGTCAAACCTTCAGTCCCAATTGGCCTGAACTACGTGTTATAAGAACCAATCGGGCCCCAACGAGAGAAAAACATGATTTCAAGAGCCGTGAGTGGTATTAATTAGTTTCTTTATGCAATTATGACTATTAGCCTTGTTTCTAGTGTTAATCAAAAGTTTGACCAAAAGACAAAACTTCTAACCCTGATTGGCCTGGACTAGGCCTTATAAAAGCTGAATAGGGTCAAAACAGGGAGAAGACAAGGTTTTAAGAGCTGAGAGTAGTATTATAAAGTTTTTATGTATAACCACTATAAATTAAACTTTTTCTATTCTTAATTTCAAAGTCTAATCAAAAGTGAAACTTTCAGCCCGGTTGGCCTATAAGAGTCAAAAAGGGACTAAATGGGAGGAAATATGATTTTCAAGGGTCGTGAATAGTATTACTAGTTTTTATATACAATTACTACAAATTATCCTTGTTTTCAGTGTTAATTGGGAAGGCTTGATCAGAGTCAAACTTTCAGCCTTGCTTGCCCTGAACTAGGTCTTATAAGAGCCGAATAGGGACCAAAAGGGAGGAAAACCATAGTTTTTTAGGGCTGTGAATGGTATTACATAGTTTATATGTACAATTATGACTAATTACCTTAATTATAGTGTTAATTATGAAGTTTGACTAAAAGTCAAACTTTCAGCCCTGTTTGGTCTGGACTAGACCTTATAATATTAGAGCCGAATAGGTACAAACAGGGAAAAACAAGGTTTCCAAGAGCAAGGAGAAGTAATACATAGTTTTATATATAATTACTACTAATTAAACTTGTTTCTCATCTTAATTGGGAAGTTTTACCAAAAGACAAACTTTCAGCCCTGATTGGCCTGAACTAGGCTTTATAAGAGCCGAATAGGACCAAACAGGAGGAACACATGTTTTCAAGGGCCATGAATGGTATTACATAGTTTCTATGTTCAATTACTACTAATTAACTTTGTTTCTAGTGTTAATTGAAAAGTTTGACCAAGAGTTAAGCTTTCAGCCCCGATTGGCCCTGAGTAAGCCTTATAAGAGTCGATTAGGGCCCAAACGGGGAGAAAACGAGTTTTTCAAGTGCCAAGAGTAGTATGACATAGTTTTTATATATAATTACCACTAATTAAACTTATTTTTTAGTCTAATTATAAAGTTTGATCAAAAGTCAAACTTTCTGTCTTATTAGCCTGAACTAGGCCTTATTAGAGCCGAATAATACAAAACGGTAGAAATAAGGTTTTCAAGTGCTGAGAGTGGTATTACATATTTTTTATTGCAATTAGTACTAATTTACCTTATTTCAAGTGTTAATTGAAAAGTTTGGCAAAAGTCAGACTTTCAGCCCATATCAGCCTGAACTAGGCCTTTTAAGAGCCGAATAAACGCCACACAAGGAGAAAGCGAGTTTTTCAAGAGCCGGGAGTAGATGACATAGTTTTTATGTTATTACTACTAATTAAACTTATTTTTAAGTTTGATCAAAAGTCAAACTTTCATCTCCGATTGGACTGAACTAGGCCTTATAATAGCCGAATAGAGACCAAACGGGAGGAAACATGATTTTCTAGGGTCGTGAATAGTATTACATAGTTTTCTATGTTCAATTATTAGTCATTAATCTTGTTTATAGTGTTAATTGGGAAGTTTGACCAAAAGTCAAACTTTGAGCCCAGATTGGCGTGAACTAGGCCTTATAATAGCCGATTAGGGCTTAAACGGGAGAAACCGGTTTTCAAGAGCTGAGAGTAGTAATACATAGTTTTTTTATGTATAATTACTACTAATTAAACTACTTTCTAGACTTAATTGAGAAGTTTTACTAAAAGTCAAGTTTTCAGCCCCGATTGGCTTGAAGTAGACCTTATAAGAGCCGAATAGGGACCAAACGGGAGGAAAACATGATTTTCAAGGGCCGAGAATGGTATTACATAGTTCTATTTACAATTTCTATTGATATTACATTTTTCTTGTGTTAATTGAAAGTTTGACAAGAACTGAGACTTTTAGCCCCTATTGGACTGAAAAGGGCCTTATAATAGCCTAATAGAGTCCAAACGTGGAGAAAGTACAGTTTGCAAAAGTCAGGAGTAGTAATACATAATTTTTATGTATAATTACTACTAATTATACTAGTTTCTAGTTTTAATTGAGAAGTTTTACCAAAAGTGAAACTTTCAGTCCCGATTGGTCTGAACAAAACCTTATAATGGTCGATTAAGGCTCAAACGGGGAGAAAACGAGGTTTCAAGAGCCTAGAGTATAATACATAGTTTTTATTTATAATTACTACTAATTAAACTAGTTTCTAGTCTTAATTGAGAAGTTTTACCTTGAGTCAAACTTTCAGCCCCAATGCTAAACTAGACCTTATATGAGCCGAATAGGCCCAAACGGGAGAAAAATATTTTTTCAAGGGCTGAGAGTGGTATTGTATAGATTCTATATACAATTATTACTAATTAAACTAGTTTCTAGTCTTAATTGGAAAGTTTTACCAAAAATCAAACTTTCAGCCTCGATTGGCCTAAACTACTTATTAGAGCCGAATAGTAACTAAACGGGAGGAAAATATGATTTTCAAGGGCTGTAAAAGGTATTACATACTGCTATGTATAATTACTACTGATTTTATGTATAATTACTACTACTTAAACTTGTTTCTAGTCTTAATGGGAAGTTTTGCTAAAAGTCAAACTTTCAGCCTCGATTGGCCTGAATCAGGTCTTATAAGAGCCGTATAGGGCCCAAACGGGGAGAAACCATGGTTTTCAGGATTCGGGAGTAGTTCACATAATTTCTATGTATAAACAACTACAACTAACTAATTTGTTTCTATTCTTAATTTGTAAGTTTGACCAAAAGTCAAACTTTCAGCCCCGATTAGCCAGAACTAGGCCTTATAAGAGCCAAATAGGACATAAACAGGAGAAAAACATGATTTTCAAGAGCTGAAAGTGATATTACAGAGTCAAACTTTCAGTCGATTGGTCTGAGGCCTTATAAGAGCCGATAAGGTCTAGACGGGGAGAAAATGCACTTTTTAAGAGCTGAGAGAAGTATTACATAATATTTATGCATAAATCTTACTAATTAAACTTGTTTTATAATCTTAATGAGGAGTTTGACAGAAATTCAAACTTCATCAGGACTTATAAAGCCGACTAGGGCCCAAAGAGGAGGAAAACATGGTTTTCAAGAGCTGAAAGTGGTATTATATAGTTTTCTACATATAATTACTATTAATTAACCTTGTTTATAATGTTATTTGGGAAGTTTGACTAAAAATCAAACTTTCAGCCTCGATTGGCCTGTCTTGGCCTTATTTATAAGAGCCGATTAGGGCCCAAACGGGGAGAAAACGAGGTTTTCATGAGCCGAAAGTGGTATGACATAGTTGTTATGTATAATTACTACTAATTAAACTTGTTCTAATCTTTTTGGAAGTTTAACCGAAGTTAAACTTCCAACGATGATTGGCTGGAACTAACTAAGCCTTATAAGAGCCGAATAGGGCCCAAACAGGGAGAAAAAATGATTTTCAAGAGCCGGGTAGTATCACATTGTTTCTATATATAACATCTTCTAATTAAACTAGTTCTATTCTTAATTTGGAAGTTTGATCAGAAGTCAACTTTCAGCCCCGATTAGCATGGACTAGGCCTATGAGAGCCAAATAGGGACTTGATTTTCAAGGCCCTCAAAGGTATTACATAGTTTTCTTTGTACAATTACTACTAATTACTTTATTTTTAATACATATTAGGATTTGACCACAAGTCAAACTTTCAGCTCCGATTAGCCTGACTGGGCCTTATAAGAGCCGAATAGGTTCAAGCAGGAGGAAAATACAGTTTTCAAGAGCTGAAGTAGTATTACATAGTTTTTATATATAATTACTACTAATTAAACTTATTTCTAATCTTAATTAGAAAATTTAACAAAAGTCAAACCTTCAGCCCTTACTGGCCGGAACTAGGCCTTATAAGAGCCGAATAAGGCCTAAACGGGAGGAAAATATGGTTTTTAAGAACTGAGAGTGGTGTTACATTTTTTATGTACAGTTACTACTAATTACCTTATTTACAGTGTTAAGTGGAAAGCTTGACAAAAAGTCTTACTTTCTGTCCCGATTGGCCTGACTAGGCTTGTA
>JAVJIF010000493.1:0-135727 GCA_038442645.1 Agave tequilana | reverse complement strand
ACAAGGTATATGATGTTAATTGCTCAAGAATCAGATATTAAAGAGATGATTCAGTGATTTAGAGTTTACCTTTGATCTTGTTTACTTTGAATATGTGAATATTATACCTTGTTTCAATCTTTCGTTATAGCAAGTAGCTATATCGAGTCGTACCACAAGGAGAGCAAGCGTAGAAGCTTCACGATACTAGTGAGACAAAGAACGATACCTCTTCTTTGTTAATTATACAAGAGCAAGCAATGTACAAGAGGTTGTGGATTGGTGGTACATTGTGAAAAAGAAGTGTATTGTAAAAAAGAAGTGAAGTGAATGAAGTGTGATGAAGTAAAGAAAGAAAAAAGAAGCTAGAATAAAATGTATGAACTCTCTTGATTAGAAAGATGCATGGCTAGCATTACTACACCTCCTTGCTAACATACTAACTCTATGTTGATTTCAGATTGTCTCAAATTGAATCATAGACAATAGAATATGGCTTGCATGTTCAAGTGTGGTATTCTTCTTGAAGACTTAGTGTTCCTTTTAGTTAGTTAGCTTGAAGCCTCTTCTAGAATCTTTGGTTCTCTTACTAGATGAACATTGAGGAACTATAGGCTTGGTACTCATTTAGTGCAAGGGTTAGAAGAATCAAACTCTTCTTGACATTCAAGCTTAACTACAAAGTTAGTTTGAAGTACATGAGATGATCTTGCTACACAAATGACACAACCATGGTAATCCATCCTTATGATCCAATCAAAGGCTCTTTTAAAGAGACACACAATTCTTATAGAGATCTAACAAGCAATCACCCAAGGATACAACTTACTTCATTGGAATTTACAAGAAACATGAATTATGCAAGCATTGAAGTATACAATCAACTAGAGCTAGTAGTAGCTAGGTGAGTCTTAGCTAGCCATGCAACTAGAATTTAGCCCTCCATTACACTTACACAAAGCTAGAATTCTCCATGAAGTAAAGATCTAAGCAATTAAACTAAGACTAGATTGAATACACAAATTAAAGCACAAGAGAGAGAAGCATACTCAAGTTTAGCAAATAGAAGAAGAGAGCTCCATTGATGAATCTTTGCTTCAAGGTTGTCAAAGTCTTGATTACAAACTCTCAAAGTGAAAAACTCTCTCTCAATTTTGGCTACAAACTCAAGGAGGAGGAGAAAGAGAACTAAATCCTAGAACAAAAATTACAATACTTCCAAATTTTCCCTCTCTCTTCACTCCCGCTCGCGCAGATCTCTGGCCAGGTATTTATAGGCAACTTTGAGAATCCCCCAGAATCTTAACTGTTGGCACGAAATCCGAGGCTCAACGGCCCTGGGATTGCCGCGCCCTGCCGCGGGATTGCCGCGGGATTTTGGCCGTTGAGATCCGATTTTCTGGTGAGATCTGGTGGTTAGGTCGTTGGCCACGTGGACCACTTGGATTCTGTAGTTGGCGCGCGGATCTTTGGTGAGATCTGATTTGATCTTTTGGCTATTTTTTTAATTAACCCCCTTAATTATCACTAATTAAGTGGTTAATTACTTTTCCTCTTTAAAGTGTAGATCTGCAAAATCAGAAAATATTAGTTAAAAATCATATTTAATATACAATATGCAAGGTATAAAGGTGGTCTAAAATGCAAATACATGTAACAATCACACCCCCATACCTAGCTTTTGCTCGTCCTCGAGCAAAAATAAAAGAAAAAGAAAGAAAAATCCTAACTAATTATTACACCACTTTCGTAGGTGACACGATTGCACTGAGCACGTGCAACAAGCCGTTAAACCTCTAGGTTACCCTAGAGGAGGAGTGTTGTCTCCTGAGGGTTTTCAGCGGATTACACCACAAAATCCAAAAAGAAAAATAAAAGGGGTTAGTGAAATTTTTGATCCATGCTTTAGAGATTCTAAATTGACCTATAGGTTTCAGGTTACTCAAAACTCTTCATTCTTCTTATAAGTATCTATTTAGAATTTTGTTTTCAGCTTAGGTTAAGATTTTGAGGAGAAGATCAAAACCGGATTTTGCATCAATCCTAAGATATATATATCTATAAATATGAAGGATCTCTCTCAGACTAAGTTCATTTATTTACTTATATACATAAAAAAATTTTTTTTTTTTTTTATATATATGTATATACAATCTTTATTTTTTACATTTCCTTATCATCCTTAGGTATCCTAGTCTACCCATGTAGCGAGCATCTTACCGATGACTCCCAAACCAGATGGTTTTAGGGCATCAGATGAGAAAACATCCCTAAGGTTCGATGACTCGAGTAAACTAGGTCACTTAGGAATTTAAGGACTTAACCACCTTTAGGCGTGACCGGTAATGCTTCTTGAGGCACGACTAACCAGCTTAATCAGTGGCTAAGTATTTATTATTTTTTTTTCTTTTTGTCCACTTTTAGGCGTGATTGGCAATGCTTCTTGAGGCACGACCTACCAGCTTAATCAGTGGTTTTTTTTTTTTTTTTTTTCTTTTTGTCCACTTTTAGGCGTGATTGGCAATGCTTCTTGAGGCACGGCCTACCAGCTTAATCAGTGGTTTTTTTTTTTTATTTATATACACACATTCATTTTTTTTTTATTATATATATGTGAATAAAGTCACAAAGTCTTTGATTAATCCCTCAATATGTTTAATATATATATCCTAAAGAAAGAATTAAAATCTAGTAATTTTTCTAATCCTTTATTACTTAACCTAAAAATCCACAAAATTCCTCTTTTCAACTTATAATTTGAAATCTTAGTTAAGGGCTTCCTTAATCCCTAAATTTCAATTTAGATTCTTTAAACATGGATCAAAGAATTTCTTTTTCTTTTTTTTTTATATATTTTTTTTTATTTGTTTAAAGAAAAGTAAATCTAAAAAGAAAGTGAAAAAAATCTAGAAAAAAAGATAAAATCTAAAAATAAAAGAAAAATCCTCAAAAAAAAATAAAAAGGCCTAAAAAGAAAGTGAAAAATCCTATGTTAGTATATCTAACCCCCCATACCTATCTCATGCATTGTCCTCAATGTATGTGAGATAAAATGATGCATAAAATAGGTAAAGGTGAAAAGTCACTCCCTCGTCCTTTTTGGACCCGCAGTGGTACTGGGTCCAGCTGATTGTGTCCCTCCTCAGTCTTACCTCCATATCATCTAACCTGGAGGATATTCTGGATGATTCCTCCTCCACCTTCTTCCTGAGCCTAACTTGTCCCCGAAATATTTTCTTCATGCCTTTCCAAGAGTAGACATGAAGGCTTTTGGTTCAGTTGGGGGTTCTTGTCTCCAGAATTGGGGCTCATCTTCCACCTCTACTTTCCTCTGAAGAAGACTCCACAAGTACATTCTCAGGCATGACACTGGGTGTCCAGAGTGCCTGCAAGCAACTATTGTAGGCGCTTGTGGGTCTCTCTAGCATAATCGTCACTCGGGGCAATGTCGAAAAAATAGCGTCTGACATGAAATGCTGACACAGACGTGTAATTAATACAGCATGAGAAAATTTTGGACCCGAGTGCGAGAGGAATTTTCGATAATGGACAGGAAGATGGTTCGATTTAAACAGACCGTGTGGTGCTGTGTCATCAGGTCATGAATAATTTGAAGCACAGGTCTGTTGAAAGTCGTGGTATGGTCTAGCCCCAGAATGTTCCGTTGGATCCAACGTCCAACGCAATGAATGTTTCTAAATGTAGATTGGGCTTTGAGCCCACGATCCTGGGTAGTGCAGCGTACACCCATGATAGTTAAATAATCAATTAAGGGCAAGGGGTCGCTAAGTTGTGAAATAATGGGGCATGAGTGATATGTTCTAGTAGTGGAAGTGTGACCCAGATGTCACCGAATGGCATATGCGAGACAAATTGGTATGGGTCATGACTTACAGAAGCATAATCTATAGAATTGTAAAATGCGTTCACTAGATCCGGGCAATAAAAGGCTTCATGCTCGTTATGATCAAACACCAAAGTGTACCAATTCCATGCGCGGATTCGATCCATAAAAATGCCCATATCCCCCACCTTCATTAAAAGTGCAGAAAAATCTCTCTCCACATATAGACTAGGTGCCATAATTGTACAAGACAATGAAATAAAGGATTTGAGATAAGAAATTGCAAACCCCCCCGGAGATCTTGGGAGGAAACCTAAATCAGTAGCACAGAAGGCACAGAAATGGCCTCAGGAAGAAATTTTCTGAATCTGTCTCCAGCAAAAGGAAATAGTCGGAATGGAGCTTTCCGGCGCGCCTGAGGTGGCAGAGTTGCCGCAGATGGGCGGCAGGGCGCGACAAAGGAGAGGATTTGGTGATCAGAAAATTGAGGAGGTTGGCTTTGGGAAGAAACTCTCAGATCTGAAAGGGTTTGCTCGGTGAGGAAGGATGAGTTGGGAGGAGAGCTTTAAATAGGGGTAGGTAAAAGGTGATGTACAAAGTTCCCCTAGGTCAAAGTAGAAATTACAACCCTAGGTCAAAATTTTTGAATATGAAAGGATTTCAAGGGAGGAAAGAGAATCCTAGGATGTGAAATGTACAAAAATCCCAAAGAAAAATTTTATTTTATTTACAAAAAAAAATGTAAAAGAGAAATATTTACAAAAGAAGTCCCCAGATGATTTTTATGAAAATGCATGGGAAAATATACAAATGGAAAGTCACAAATAAATTGGGTCGGAAAGACCCAATTCGTGAACGTCTTGTGACAATGACTCCGTGGTAAAAAAATGGCTTTAAGCGTTGTCCATTTACAGTGAATATATTGCCATTGGTTGGGTCAAGAATCTCTATAGCTCCATGGGAAAAAACAGTTTGAACGATGAACGGTCCTGACCACCTGGTACGCAGTTTACCAGGGAAGAGGTGGAGTCGATTATATAACAGAACCTGTTGACCGACAGCAAAATCTTCCTGTGAATGGCTTTGTCGTGAAACAGCTTGGTCCTGTGCTTTGTGATCCGAGCGTTATCGTATACTTCATTTCGTAGCTCCTCCAGCTCAGATAACTGTAACTTCCTGAGAACACCGGCTTTATCCAAATCAAGATTCAGTTGCTTTAAAGCCCATAGTGCACGGTGTTCTAACTCAACGGGCAAGTGGCATGCTTTTCCAAATATAACTCGGTACGGAGACATACCAAGGACAGTCTTATAAGCGGTCCTGTATGCCCATAAGGCATCAGTCAGTTTGACGGACCAATCCTTACGATTCTGTCCTACGGTCTTTTCCAAGATGAGTTTTATCTGTCTGTTTGTTACCTCAACTTGCCCATTGGTCTGAGGATGATAGGCCGTGGATAATTTATGAGTAATGGAGTATTTCCGCATCAAGGCTTCAAAAGCCCTATTGCAGAAGTGACTCCCATTGTCGCTCAGTATCGCACGGGGGGCTCCGAAGCGTGAAATGATGTACTCTCTTAAAAATTTAATGACAACTTGGTTGTCATTAGTCCGTGTAGGAATCGCTTCAGCCCACTTAGAAACATAATCTACGGCTACCAAATGTACTGGTTACCGTAGGACAGAGGAAAGGGTCCCATAAAATCAATGCCCCATAGGTCGAAAATTTCGACTTCCAAGATGGGTGTAAGGGGCATCATGTTCCTTTGTGTAATCCGACCCGTCATTTGACATCTATCACAAAGCTTGCAAAAAGTAAAGGCATCCTTAAAGAGAGTGGGCCAGTAGAATCCACTCTGGAGCACTTTTTCCGCAGTTTTTCGTGGACCAAAGTGTCCACCGCAAGCTAACTTGTGACAGAATGTCAAAACGCTCTGGTGTTCATCCTCCGGAAGGCATCTACGAATAATTTGGTCAGGACAGTATTTAAATAAAATACGGCTCATCCCAAAAGAAGAACCGCATTTGTCTCAGAAAACGGTGTTTTTCTTGTCCTGACCAATGGGAAGGAATTTGCCTGGTAGCAAGGTAATTTACAATATCAGCATACCAGGGCTCTCTACTCAGCACAAAGATGTGCTCGTCAGGAAATCCTCGTTAATTGGTATTTTCTCATGGGGTGCGTTCGGGATTCTTGACAGATGATCCGCAACCACGTTCTCAACGCCCTTTTTATCTTTTATTTCCAAGTCAAACTCTTGCAAAAGAAGGATCCATCGAATCAATCTTGCCTTTGCGTCCTTCTTTTGCATCAAGTACCTCAGGGCGGAGTGGTCAGTAAAAATGATGGTCCTGGACCCTAGCAAATACTGTCGGAACTTCTCCAGCGCAAAAACGACTGCCAAAAATTCTTTTTCAGTGGTTGTGTAATTCAGCTGGGCATCGTTTAGTGTTCTGCTAGCATAGTATATTACGTGTTGCCTACTATCAATACGCTGTCCTAAACAGCGCCAATCGCAAAGTCAGAGGCATCGCACATAATTTCAAATGGTTTGGTCCAGTCCGGTGCAGATATTATCGGTGCAGAAACAAGTCTATCCTTTAGCTCTCTCCACGACTTTTGACATTCTTCGTCAAAGATATAGGGTACATCTTTTCCTAGGAGATTTGTCAAAGGTCTCGCAATGTTGCTAAACCCTTGAATGAATCTCCTATAGAAACCAGCGTGCCCTAAGAAAGATCTAATGTCCTTTAAACATTGTGGTTCAGTGAGCTTGGTGATAACCTCCACCTTAGACTTGTCCACCTCGATTCCGATGCTCGATATCTTGTGCCCCAGTACAACTCCGTGCTTGACCATGAAATGACACTTTTCCCAATTAAGTGTCAATTCTTTTCCGTGCATCGTTGTAAAACCAGCTTAAGATGGTACAAGCACTGCTCGAAAGTATCCCCATAGATTGAAAAGTCATCCATAAAAATCTCTAAAAATTTCTCCACCATGTCCGAGAACAGGCTCAACATGCAACGTTGAAACGTTGCTGGAGCATTGCAAAGACCGAAGGGCATCCTACGGTATGCAAAAGTTCCGAAGGGACAGGTGAAGGTCGTCTTTTCTTGGTCCTCAGGAGCGATTGGGATCTGATTATATCCTGAATATCCATCCAGGAAACAATAATACTCATGTCCCGCCAATCTCTCCAACATCTGATCAATGAGCGGAAGTGGGAAGTGGTCTTTACGTGTGGCGGTATTCAGCTTCCTATAATCAATACAAACTCGAATCTTCGTTGGAAGACGTGTTTGTATCAATTCCTTGTTCTCATTTTTCCACAACAGTAAAGCCAGCTTTCTTCGGCACAGCGTGAACGGGACTAACCCATTGACTATCAGAGATGGGATAGATAATCCCATGTCTAATAGTTTCATTATCTCAGATTTACAGCTTCTTGCATAATAGGGTTTAGTCGACGCTGTGGGTCTCTTTTTGGCTTGGCATCTTCCGTTAAGTGAATCCTGTGTTGGACAATCGTAGGACTAATTCCCTTAATATCAGCCATCGTCCAGCCAATGGCTTCTTTATTCTCCCTTAGCACAGTCAGAAGGTCCTCTTCTTGTTGGTCAGTGAGATTGGAAGCAATTATAACAGGAAAGGATTCTTTTTCATCCAAGTACTTGTACTTGAGATGACCAGGAAGAACCTTAAGTTCAACAGAAGGGACAGGATCTATAACTGGTTGCTCGTGGTGCAAGGGAAGAATAGGGGTAGAATTCGTAGTCCTTTCAACATCTGGTCCAACAATCTGATCAAGAGTTAGATCGTCAGCTTCTAACTCAAACTCCTCTTCAGATTCGTACTCCATCTCCTCCACGTGTTCACTGGTTAATCCCTCTATCAAGTTAACATCAAAAGAGTCATTCTCCACATCCCTTGGTTGCTTCCCCAGATGGAAGACATTCACCTCCTTCGTCATATCTCCGAACGTCAGCCGCATCGATCCATTTCGACAATTAATGATTGCATTTGCTGTGGCTAAGAAAGGACGTCCTAGAATGACAGGTGTTTGCGCTCTGTGGTTTCGTACGGGTTGTGTTTCTAAAACAACAAAATCCACGGGGTAAATGAATTCCCCCACCCGTATTAAAACATCCGTAATTTCCCCCTTAGGAATCTTAACAGAGCGATCAGCCAGCTGAATAGTCATCTGGGTTGGACGAAGGTTGCCTAACCCTAGCTGCTGGTACACAGAAAAAGGAAGAAGATTGATGCTTGCGCCCAAGTCTAGCAAAGCCCTATTTACAGTGGTCTGCCCTATGATACAAGAAATGGTAGGGCTCCCTGGATCCTTGTACTTTACAGGGATTGGACCATTAAGCAATTCACTCAGATTGGAAGCCAAAAAGACTTTCTTAGGGACATTTGCCTTTCTTTTCTTAGTACACATCTCTTTCAGAAACTTAGCGTATGATGGGACTTGCTGAATAGCATCTAAGAGAGGGACATTGATTTGCACTTGGTTAAATATCTCTCTGATCTTCTCCATATGAGCATTATTCTTATGATTTGTAAGCCTGTTTGGGAATGGGACAACAGGCTTATAAATTTGCTCATCAACTTTCTCTTTTCCTTTTGACTGGGACGTGGATGGTTGTGAACTTGATGAAGGAATATCTTGCAAAGGTTGAATTGGAACAGAAGTTGATGGTTTTGACAAAGATTTTGGAGACTGATTTGAGACCTTGTTGTCTACTTGTTTCCCAGACCTTAGGATATGAATGGCTTGGCAGTGGCTTTGGCTGGGTCCCAAGTCTTCAACTTCATGCAGAGGAAAATGGGCTCTAGGATTAGGCACAGGTTGGCTAGGCAGCATTCCTTTTTGCCTTTCAGTCAAGGAATTAGCCAACTGTCCTATTTGGATTTGTAATTTATTCATGTCCTGCTGCTGATTATTCATCATTACGGCTTGGGTTTTGGACAAAGTCTCTATCATCTTCTCCAACTCAGAGATTTTCTTATCTGAAGGATTGGGTGGTGGATGATTCTGATATGGGGGTGGAAAATTAGCTTGATATGGCACAGAATTTTGGAATGGTTGGAATCTAGGTGGACTCTGATATGAATTGAAATTTGGTGGGTTTTGATGGTAATTAGGTGGATGTGCCTGAGCAGGATATTGCTGATGTGGAAATGATTGTCTCGGCTGCTCATTACCAGACTGACTCCAAGAGAAGTTAGGATGGTTACGCCACCCTGGATTGTAGGTCTTAGAGTAAGGATTGTATGGAGGTCTGGTATACGCGGCATTTGTACTCTCCTGAAAATTTTGAGAGTAATATACTGGACACTCTTCCAACACATGATTCAGATCATGGCAGAAAGTACAACCCGGGTGGACCATAGGTGCAACAGGTGGTGGGCTGGCCACTCGTGATGGGTTGACTTGACTAACAGAATGTTCCCTTGATTCTAACAATTCAATCCTCTTCATTAACTGGGTAATCTTAGCTTCTGCAGCTATAGAGGATCCTATAGAGTGTAAACCAGTTCTGGAAGTTGTTGGTGTGGGTTTCTCAGAGCAGGATTCCCACTGGATAGTTTTTCTCCGCTAGAGCCTCAAAAAGATCCCAACCCTGGTCTTCATCCTTTTTAAGAAATTCTCCTTGACACATGGTTTCAAGGAGAGTCTTAGTTTGATAGTCCAGCCCATCTATATAATCTGGCATTGGCGCCACTTCTCTATATCATGATGGGGACACAGGGCTACTAAATCCTTAAAGCGCTCAAAGTACTTCCAGAATGGCTCATTGGGCTCTTGTTTGAATTGCATTATATTTTTGCGCATGAGGGCTGTCTTATGGATGGGATAGAATTTTTTAAGGAAGACCTTAACAAAATCATCCCATGAAGAGATTGAGCTGACAGGAAGACTGTACAGCCACTTCTTCGCAATATCCTTTAGTGCAAATGGGACAAATCTAAGTCTCACAGCATCCTCACTTAACTGGGAAATCCTCATCATGAGGCATACTTCTTCAAACTCTCGTATGAAGATGTAAGCATCCTCAGATTCTAATCCGTGAAATCGTGGAAGAGTGTTTATGAACTGAGATTTCAACTCAAAATTATGGTCATTAGTGTCGGGAGGAGAATACAAGAAGGAATCGATGTGCGGATAGGATAGAATTTGTCCTGCAGTGACACGTTGGCAGTCATGATTGTGTCGAGTAGTGGTGTATGTGGCAGTGTAGAAACTCTCACAAGCCTCGCAGAAATTGGTTCCCTATACCACTCTCGCATACAAATACACAATCAACGTGCACCTTTCAAACAAGCGGAAAATGAAAAATAACAATCAAGAAAAGAAAAAAAAAAAAATCAATCCAAGCTTCTAGGGTTTCTGGTCCTAGGTGACTCCTAAATAGACTGTCCACAGGAGGTTCGGTGCAGACACTGACTATAAGCAAATCGGCCAGGGAAGGGTAAGGTTGGTGGGAGGTTTTCCGTCCGAAGACGTTCCTTAATTAAGTAACCAGCAACCTTCGGGCTTTCGGCCCTCAACCCCTTTCCTAGACACCGATTTTACAGAAGTCACTTTCCAACACTTTTCCCCCTTAGGAAAATCTCCTAAGCGAGTCCGGATGTCCCTAGGGGCCAACGTTTAGCAATTTTAATTAGAAGCTTAGGATAGTGAATGCGTGGGGAAAATGGTTTGTGGGCTAAGGAAGGGGTGATAAAATCCCCACCTTATCTTTGTTATGGTATTTGCCCTTAACGTTGATTCGTGCAAGTGTACGATGTAAACAACCAAGAATCACTCAAAGCGGAATTAAATCATACAACGAGTGAGCCCTAGTCTATATGCTATGCTTCACGTACCTTGTCCCCCGCAATCTTCAACAGTAAATTGAAAGAAATTGAAAGACACGTGCCTATAATGCAAGATGTCTAAACAATTTTTATCAACAATTACAACCAATCTTTTACTGTTGATTACAAATATCAGGTGAAGAATACAAGATTTCAGGTATATAGGAAGCAGTTTTTAGCAAAGCAGCAAGCCCTGCAGAAAACAGGTTAGTAGTGTCCTCTGTGCCGCGTTTCCACGGCAAAACTTGTGGATCCGCGGCACTTTGGAGGGATCCTGGTCTCTGCTTTCGAGAGCAGAGGCCCAGGTCCACTTATATGATTCTGCTGTGCAATATATCCTGTATCTTCAACCTGTACCTGCAACAGAGAAGATATATCGTTTAGTTTCTCACTTTTAAGAATACCGTTGCTCTCCCCGGCAACGGCGCCAAAAATTGATTGAGACTAAACAAGGTATATGATGTTAATTGCTCAAGAATCAGATATTAAAGAGATGATTCAGTGATTTAGAGTTTACCTTTGATCTTGTTTACTTTGAATATGTGAATATTATACCTTGTTTCAATCTTTCGTTATAGCAAGTAGCTATATCGAGTCGTACCACAAGGAGAGCAAGCGTAGAAGCTTCACGATACTAGTGAGACAAAGAAACGATACCTCTTCTTTGTTAATTATACAAGAGCAAGCAATGTACAAGAGGTTGTGGATTGGTGGTACATTGTGAAAAAGAAGTGTATTGTAAAAAAGAAGTGAAGTGAATGAAGTGTGATGAAGTAAAGAAAAGAAAAGAAAGCTAGAATAAAATGTATGAACTCTCTTGATTAGAAAGATGCATGGCTAGCATTACTACACCTCCTTGCTAACATACTAACTCTATGTTGATTTCAAGATTGTCTCAAATTGAATCATAGACAATAGAATATGGCTTGCATGTTCAAGTGTGGTATTCCTTCTTGAAGACTTAGTGTTCCTTTTAGTTAGTTAGCTTGAAGCCTCTTCTAGAATCTTTGGTTCTCTTACTAGATGAACATTGAGGAACTATAGGCTTGGTACTCATTTAGTGCAAGGGTTAGAAGAATCAAACTCTTCTTGACATTCAAAGCTTAACTACAAAGTTAGTTTGAAGTACATGAGATGATCTTGCTACACAAATGACACAACCATGGTAATCCATCCTTATGATCCAATCAAAGGCTCTTTTAAAGAGACACACAATTCTTATAGAGATCTAACAAGCAATCCCAAGGATACAACTTACTTCATTGAAATTTACAAGAAACATGAAATTATGCAAGCATTGAAGTATACAATCAACTAGAGCTAGTAGTAGCTAGGTGAGTCTTAGCTAGCCATGCAACTAGAATTTAGCCCTCCATTACACTTACAACAAAGCTAGAATTCTCCATGAAAGTAAAGATCTAAGCAATTAAACTAAGACTAGAATTGAATACAAGAAATTAAAGCACAAGAAGAGAAAGCATACTCAAGTTTAGCAAATAGAAGAAGAGAGCTCCATTGATGAATCTTTGCTTCAAGGTTGTCACAAGTCTTGATTACAAACTCTCAAAGTGAAAAACTCTCTCTCAATTTGGCTACAAACTCAAGGAGGAAGGAGAAGAGAACTAAAATCCTAGAACAAAAATTACAATACTTCCAAAATTTTCCCTCTCTCTTCACTCCCGCTCGCGCAGATCTCTGGCCAGGTATTTATAGGCAACTTTGAGAATCCCCCAGAATCTTAACTGTTGGCACGAAATCCGAGGCTCAACGGCCCTGGGATTGCCGCGCCCTGCCGCGGGATTGCCGCGGGATTTTGGCCGTTGAGATCCGATTTTCTGGTGAGATCTGGTGGTTAGGTCGTTGGCCACGTGGACCACTTGGATTCTGTAGTTGGCGCGCGGATCTTTGGTGAGATCTGATTTGATCTTTTGGCTATTTTTTTAATTAACCCCCTTAATTATCACTAATTAAGGTGGTTAATTACTTTTCCTCTTTAAAGTGTAGATCTGCAAAATCAGAGAAAATATTAGTTAAAAATCATATTTAATATACAATATGCAAGGTATAAAGGTGGTCTAAAATGCAAATACATGTAACAATCAAGTCCAAACAGAGAGTTAGGATTTTGGTTTTGGAATGGACTAGTCGACTAGAGGTTTTTGGCAAGTCGACTAAGTTGGGTTAGTCGACTATATCAATAGGGCAAGTCGACTAGGAAAGGATTTTTGTGTAAGTTATCAAGGCTTTTCATATTTTTCTAAGTTACACAACAACTTTCCAAAATCACCCAAAATCTTCAATAATCTTCATCTGAGGTAGAGCAATCATCATGAGGTAGAAGTGTTTGTCCATCATCAAAATCTTACAATTTGAGAGGCTTCAACATCTTGAACTTGTTAGGTTCCAACATTCTCCCCCTTTTTGATGATGACAACATATGTTTATGATGACTCCCCCTGCAACAAAACTCCCCTGCAGTAACTAGGTTATAAAAATATATTGCCCTTGCAGAAAATGTTAAGTTGCACCTGCATGGTCATATGTTAGTATCCATAACATATATATGTCAAATAACTTTGATTTTGTCACAAAGTTGCACAACACATAACATGCAGAATTTTCAGATTGGAATTTCAGAACATAACCAGTTAGCCAACAAAGCTAACAGAACATTAACAGAACACATAGAAACATATAACATGGATACACAGATATCATGAATACACAGAGCACATAACAGATAACCAGATACACATATCACATAACACTAATTCTCCCCCTTTGTCATTAACAAAAAGAGAAAATACATAGTCTTTAAACAAGAAAACTGACATAGTCTTTAAACAAATAACAAAAAATACATAAGAGTTTCAAAAGCAAAAAACATAAAGAAACACCAACTCCAATATCTTCAATGCTCGGATCCGGAGGAGGAGGTGGCGGGAAATGGATCTTGAGAAGACTCAGAATCGCCGCTTGAGTAGATTCAAAGGAATCCATCCGAGTCATCAACAAAGATTGATTCTCAAGAATTTGAGACTGAGAATCTTGCAAAGCTTGTTGTTGAGTTTGAATAGATGCAATCTGAGCAGACATGGAATTGTAGAATGCATCAGCATATGGAGGTGGTTGAGTTGGAGGTGGATCAGTGAAAGGAGGTTGTGAAGAGGAAGATGGACCTTGAGGAGGACTATGTGGAGGTGAAGAGGGATGTTGTGGAGGAGGATCAGACAGTTTCATGCGGTGTATGGCGGCACTATCAAACAATTCAAAGATTTTAACAACATTAGTTTCGGAAGCTAGATCAACATGATATTTTCGAAAAATAGGTGTCAAAAAGGCGCCAAAAGGAAGGAATGAAGAATGATACTTGACCATAGTATCAAAGATGATCTTAGCCCAATTGACCTCGAGTCCAGCCATAATAGCATAGACACAAGAGGATAATTCCCTGGAGTAGTAATTGTAACTACCAGTTTTGGGACAGATATTATATGAGAGGATTCTACCAATAAGACAGGGAATAGGTTTGAGTTTATTATTGGTCATTGGCAATCTTTGGCCAGGTAGAAAGATTTGACTTAAGACATCCTCATCATCCATAACAATTTCATCAAGTGAGAGGCCGGTAAAAGGAATTGATAGGATACGACCAATAGATTTTATGGAAAGCTTTATGTGGACACCTTTAACATAGGAGTAAAGATGGATAGCATCCTCATTATCTTCATATGATAAGTTGGTGTAGAACAGATAAATGAGGAAGGGATAATATGCTTGTTTAAATTCAGTGGAAACATATTATACAATCCACAATTTCTCAAAAATGACATGATATCATATTGATAAAAATCATCATACTTGATAAATCTCCCTGGAATGATGTCTAGAGATGATAATCTATGGTAATCCTCTTCTAGACTTGGATTCTTAAGGAATTTCTTAAAGTCAACAATGGAAGATGATGATGAAGGGGTAAATTTAGTTTTCTTTGATTTTGACATGGTGAAAAACTAAATTGAATCAAGTAGACAGTAGATACGTATGGAATGACTGAGAGATGAAAGATTATACCAAGATACCAAGAACTGTGGAGAAATTTGAAGGAATTTGAACTGTGAAAGGCTGCTGCAGGTTGTCTGTGCCCTAGCTTCTGGTCGACTGAAGAATCGGCTGGAAAGGAGAGAATGAAAGAAACCTAGGGTTTGGGTGAGGTAAAGAAAGAACCAAGGGTGAGGATCAATTCTGGAAAGAGATGAGTGGTTAAGATTTAAAAGAGAGTGTAAACGGATCCTTAACTTAAAGAAATCGGGTCGGGTTTGAAGTGGAAATCCGAAAACAGAAAACAAAAAGTCACAGTTTTAGTCGACTTACAGGACAAGATTAGTCGACTAATAATAGGACTAGTCGACTAGTAATTTACTATAGTCGACTAACTTTTGACAAATCAGAAAGTGAAGTTTCTGTTTCTCACAGGAGTCGACTAGGTAAAATTTCAAGTCGACTAAGGCTTCTATAAGTCGACTAATAAAAGTTGTAAGTCGACTAACTTTTGTAAAAACTGCCTTTGAAAAAATCTAAAAAAAATGTTTAAAAATCTGAAAAATTACAAATACCCAAATCTCTTCTAAATTTAATAAAAGTATCTTCTTTCAGAGGTTTTGTGAATATATCAGCAACTTGATTATCAGTTGATATAAAATTTAATGAAATGTCACCTTTTAAAGCATGATCACGTAAAAAATGATGTCTAATATCAATATGTTTGGTACGTGAGTGATGAACAGGATTTTTAGATAAATTAATAGCACTGGTATTATCACACATAATAGGTGAGTTTGTGATAGTCATGCCATAATCAAGTAAGGTTTGTTTCATCCATATAATTTGTGCACATGCAACACTAGCAGCAATATATTCTGCCTCAGTTGTTGATAATGACACAGAATTTTGTTTTTTACTGAACTATGATACTAGTGAATGTCCCAAAAAGTGACAAGTACCACTAGTACTCTTCCGATCAGATTTACAACCAGCAAAATCAGCATCACTATATGATAATAAATCAAATGTGCATGATTTTGGATAAAATAAACCATAGTTGATTGTGTTATTTAAATATCTAAAGATCCTTTTCACTGCTTTAATATGTGATTCCTTGGGATTTGACTGATATCTAGCACATAAGCATACGCTGAACATAATATCAGGTCTACTTGAAGTAATGTATAGTAAAGAACCAATCATACCTCTATAGAGTTTCTGATCAACATTCTTACCATTTTCATCTTTGTCTAAAAATGTCGTCGTACTCATTGGAGTATTCTTATGACCAGAATTTTCCATGCCAAATCGCTTTAGAAGTTCCTTAGCGTATTTGCATTGGGAGATGAAGGTTCCATCCTTCATTTGCTTTATTTGTAGACCGAGGAAGTAAGTAAGTTCGCCCATATGGCTCATCTCAAATTCACTCTGCATGGTCTTAGAAAATTCTTGACAAAGATTATCGTTAGTAGAACCAAATAAGATATCATCAACATAAATCTGAATAATTAAGATATCTTTATTAACATGTTTAATAAAAAGAGTAGTATCTGCTCTTCCCATTTTAAAATCAGAATTTAAAAGAAAACTTTTTAATCTATCATACCAAGCACGAGGTGCTTGCTTTAAACCATATAAAGCTTTTTTAAGTTTAAAAACATGGTTTGGAAATTTTTCATGTTCAAAACCTGGTGGTTGTTCAACATAAACAGTTTCCTTAATAATTCCATTTAAAAAAGCACTTTTAACATCCATTTGATAAAGTTTGAAATTTAAAAAACATGAGAAAGTAAGTAATATACGAATAGATTCAAGTCTTGCTACTGGTGCATAAGTTTCATCAAAATCAATACCTTCTTCTTGATTGTACCCTTGTGCTACTAACCTTGCCTTGTTCTTAATGACTTCACCGGATTCATCGAGTTTGTTCTTAAAGACCCATCTGGTACCGATGACAGGATGATCATTAGGACGTGGTACAAGATCCCAAACATCATTTCTTACAAATTGGTTCAACTCTTCCTGCATGGCAATTATCCAAAAATCATCCGCACATGCTTCGTTGATATTCTTTGGTTCAATGAGTGAAATGAAGGCAATTTGTGTCATGTAGTTCAACTTGGATCTCGTTTGAACGCCTTGATTTATATCTCCAATCACCAAATCTCGTGGATGATTCCTTACTTCAACATAGGCTTTCGGTAACTCGGTAGGAATATCTTCATCCTTAGACATGTTAGTATCAACAGAAGATATAACAATATTATCATTAGGAGTATCTATGATATGATCATCATCATGTGGAGAAGAATTAGAAACAGGTTTAGTCAAGGATTCATCAAATTTAACATGTAATGATTCTTCAATAGTAAATGTTTTCTTATTAAAAATTCTATATGCTTTACTATGAGTAGAGTATCCAACAAAAATACCTTCATTGGATCTAGCATCAAATTTATCTAAAGCATCTTTTGTATTTAAGATAAAGCATTTACATCCAAAAATCTTAAAATAAGAAACTTTTGGAATCCTATTATGAAACAATTCATATGATGTTTTATTTAAAAAAGGTCGAATAAGCACACGATTTAAAACATAACAAGCAGTAGCAATAGCTTCAGCCCAAAAATATTTTGGTAAGTTACTATCCATAAGCATAGTTCTAGCACATTCTTGCAAAGTCCTATTCTTTCTCTCTACAACACCATTTTGAGGAGATGCTCTAGGAAATGCAAAATTATGTGTAATACCATACTTATTACAGAAATTTGAAAAAGATTCATTCTCAAATTCTCCTCCATGATCACTTCGAATAGTGACTATGTTTAGAGACTTTTGATTTTGAATTCTTTTACAAAAACTTACAAATTCATCAAAAGTGTCATTTTTATTTTTAAGAAAAATTACCCATGAAAAACGTGAATAATCATCAACAATGACAAAAACATATCTACTCTTGTTTAATGAAGAAACACGAGTAGGGCCAAATAAATCCAAATGCAATAATTCTAAAGGTCTATTTGTAGAAACTAAATCCTTTGATTTAAAGATGATTTAACTTGTTTTCCTAATTGACAAGAATCACAAAATAATCCTTTTTAAAAGCAATTTTTGGAAGACCTTTAACTAAATCAATTTAGAAATCTTAGAAATAGTTTTCATATTTAAATGACCAAATCTTTTATGCCATAAAAAATAATCATTATTTGAAGCAAGAAGACATAAATTATCATTTGATGACATGCATGTTATTGATAATTCATAAATGTTGTTGTTTCGAAAACCTTTAAATAAAATATCTTTCATATTAGTATCATAAATAAGACAAGCATCTTTTTCAAAAACTATTTTATAACCCTTATCACATAATTGACTGATACTTAATAGATTGTGTTTTAAACCACTTACCAAAAGAACATTTTCAATAAGAGGTTTTGAAATATTACCAACTATGCCGGTACCAATAACTTTTCCTTTGTTATTGTCTCCAAAGATCACTGTACCTCCCTTTTTGATTTGAACGGAAGACAGTAGTTGCATATGTCCGGTCATGTGTTTGGAACACCCACTATCAAGTATCCATTTTTCCTTATTAGGTACCTATAAGATAGAAACAATATATATGGTACCCATCATGATAGGGTCCGAAAAAGATTAGTCTTTAGGAACCCAAATCCAATTGGAATTTGGTTTCCACTTGTTAGTATAAACATAATTCTTAGAATTACACACATCATGTATATAAGATGCAATATAAACATTTTATCAACATTATTTAGATTCTTAGGAACCCATATATATTTGCATCTAATTCTTTTTGAAATAGTATTTCTTTTCACAAAAGAATTATTATTATGAAGATGTGTAGATTTTACAAAATTGGTTTTTGAAAATCCAATACCAACATGAGTAGGTTTATACATCTTATCTTTTGAAAAACCAAGACCAAAATGATTGTTAGACATCTTTTGAGAAGATAATAAACATTTAAATTCTCTTTTCCTTTATTAAACTTTGTTACATTTTTCAAAAGATCTTCATACTTAATTTTGAAAACAATCATGTCTTTATCTAAAATAGAAATTCTAGAATTTAAAGAAATAGTTTCCTTTTTAAGTAAAGAATTTTCTTTTAAGAAAATTTCATTATCCTTTTTTAAAGATGCAATAACTTTTTCAAAATCTTCATTTTGAGAACTAAGAGAAGATGTTTGAGAAACAAAACATGCATTTTCATGAATGAGTCTTTCATTTTCCTTTATTAAAACTTTATTTTTAATCTTTTCATTTTTGAAATTATTAAACAATTCATTAAAAGCTTCTAATAACTCATCATAATCTTGTACCTCATCTTCTTGGGCCATGAAGCAGATATTGGCGGTTTCCGTTGCTTCTTCTTCGTCAGAGGAAGATGAGTCGCTATCATCCCATGTTGCTTGAAAGGCTTTCTTCTTCTTGTTGAACTTGTTGAACTTGTTGAAAGTCTTGAAGTGTCCTTTTGATTTCATCAATGGACAATCCTTCTTCATGTGGCCTGGTTTGTTACACTTAAAACAAGTAGGAGTATCGTTAGTATCTTTATTCTTATTATACTTACCTTGTTTTAAGAACCTTTTGAACTTTCTTGAAAGCATAGCCATTTCTTCTTCATCTTCATCCGAATTGTCCGTATCTGAAGTTGCATGGAAGGCAAGAACTTTCTTCTTGGATTGATGTTGTTGTTCATCCTTCTTTCTTTCTTCTATTTGCACTTCATATGCCATTAGATTACCGATTAGGTTTTCTAATGTCATAGTGGAGAGATCGTTCGCCTCTTCAATTGCGGTTGTCTTCTTCTCCCATTCCGGTGTGAGTGCTCGAAGAATCTTACGGACTCTTTCAACTTGAGTGTAGTCCTTTCCAAGGGATGCAAGAGTATTGGTGATGTCGGTGAATCTTGTAACCATTTCGGATATGGTTTCATTCTCCTTCATCTTAAACAATTCAAATCTGTGTACAAGAACAGAAATTTTAGATTCTTTAACTTTATTCGTACCTTCGTGTGTTACCTGAAGTGTATGCCAAATTTGATGTGCAGAAGTGGATGTTGACACACGATTGAACTCTTCTTTGGTTAAGGCACAAAATAGAGCGTTCATCGCCTTGGCATCAAGATTTGCATTCTTCTTTTGATCTTCATTCCAAGCGTCGTAGTTGGTTGTAGGCTTGGTGTATGATGCTTCTACAATGTTCCAAAGATCGTAGTTGAGCGACTGCAAGTAGATCTTCATTCTACACTTCCAATAATTGTAATTGGTTCCGTCAAATAGCGGTGGTCGTTGTGTAGAATGCCCCTCTTTGAATTGGGATGATGTGAACTCCGTTGCCATCCTTGTATAGTTGTTGCCTTGAACCTGCTCTGATACCAAATGTAGGATCTATAATCAAAGCAACACAACACTAGAGGGGGGGTGAATAGTGTTTATAAAAAATTAAACAAACTACTTGCAGGAAATTAAAGTAATCACAAGATTAACATAGAAAATACAAACGCAAACACCGGAGATTTATCCTGGTTCGGTCCTTGTGACCTACATCCAGTCCCCAAGCAAAATGCTTGAGATTTTCCCTTTCTTTACTTGTGTACACCCACAACAAATGCCTTGTACACCACTTGACAAACACCCTTTGCCAAATGTGCACAACTTCTCTTCCACCAAGAGAACACGCCTTGTACAACTTTCTTCTACTCCCAAGAAGACGCCTTGTACAAAATCTTCTTTGAAATGAATACAATGATTTCCTATAGCCTTGATACAGAATGTGTAGTGGACAAGGTTCAGTATAGGAAAGTTGAACTTCAGAATCCTTCACTAAGGGAAATGGCTTTTGGTGAAGAACTGAAGTTGGAGATTCAGTTTTCAGGTTTCTAGAAATTTTCTTTTGAAAAACTGATGGAATGAATTGGTAATAGGCCTTAGGAATAACTTCCCTATTTATAGATGTAGACTAGGGTCAGTTAGGGTAGTTATGGAACCAATTCAGACATTTTAAACGTTGGAAAACGTTGTCAAATGGATCAGATAAGAGAAACTGTCCAACAGTCAGAAACTGCCTATAGTCGACTAGGATACTGAGTTAGTCGACTAGCCTAGGCAAAACTTCAACTATTAGTCGACTAGGTTTAGAGATTAGTCGACTAGGGATATGTCTGTTGGAAAAATTGGTTTCTGGATAACTGAATATAGTCGACTAGAAATATCTGTTGGTCGACTATAAACTTTGTTAGTCGACTTAGGAATTTGGTGTAGTCGACTAAGTTTTGATTCAGAAAGAAACATAGAGTTGGATAATTTTTGTATCTAATATTAGTCGACTTGGAAACTGGGTTAGTCGACTAGAGTATCTGTTAGTCGACTAGGTAGGAAAGTCAAGTCGACTAATTTGCATTCAGAGTCCAAACAGAGAGTTAGGATTTTGGTTTTGGAATGGACTAGTCGACTAGAGGTTTTTGGCAAGTCGACTAAGTTGGGTTAGTCGACTATATCAATAGGGCAAGTCGACTAGGAAGGATTTTTGTGTAAGTTATCAAGGCTTTTCATATTTTTCTAAGTTACACAACAACTTTCCAAAATCACCCAAAATCTTCAATAATCTTCATCTGAGGTAGAGCAATCATCATGAGGTAGAAGTGTTTGTCCATCATCAAAATCTTACAATTTGAGAGGCTTCAACATCTTGAACTTGTTAGGTTCCAACAGAAGATTGTTGGCCCAAAGGCCCATCACCCTAGTTTTGATGATGATTAACTCATGTAATTATAGAACTAATGATCTTGTATTTATTAAGTTTTAGATATTCAATCAAGATCTTAGTCGGTATTTAACTTCAATAAAAGATTCGAAGTGAAGTTTTGAAGGTAACACGTGTTGATTTAAGAGCTTGCGCTTCAAGATCGCATCAAGTACTCAAAAGGAGTCTAGCTCATGGATCATGTTTAGATCAAGTCAAGATGGAGAAGAAGATTTTCAAGAGAAGATTTTCAAGAAGACTTGAGTCCTAATTTGTAAGCTTAAGATTTTTGTTTTAGATAAAATGTAAATGATAGATTATTTGTGGATTGCTCAAGCTCACACACACACACACAAATTATATTTCATTTTCATAACAAATAGTTTTAGTTTTAGTTTAGTTTTGGTTTCAGTTTAATTGGTTGAGTTTCAAAGAATACATTTTTATTTTCATAAATAGATTTCGTCAAAACAAGTTTACATGTTTATATGTATATTGAATTTCATCCATATGCATTATTACTTCATATTATTTAGATAACTTATTTTGATGAGTTTATTTCATGGGTTTAAGTCTTGTATTTATCAAAACTTAATTTGAGCTTATTGTCAAAAATAAGTATATTTCATCTACTATGTATATTTGATCGTTTCTATACACACTATGCTTCAAAGGTGTTTAAATATCTTATTTTTTATATTTGAATAAGTTTTGAAAAAATCGGTTTTTCATTTAGAAAGTTTGTTTTTTGGAAAATATGATTTTTAGTTTAAAGCTTTAACTTCTTTACCTCATAAATAGTTCAAATTGTTTGTAATATGTGTTGATTTTTAATCACACATATTTGTACTTCAAAGTATTTACATAAACTTATTTTTGTGAAATTTAGGGAGCTTTATGGGAATTTATAGGTGTTTTAAAAGTCCTTTCTTTCAATCCTATAATACTTGTTTTTGGGCAGCTGTTGGCCGACCCGGTCAACCGAAGCAGGGCTCGATCGACTGACATGCACAGAAACATGCACGAGCCCATGTCCTTAACTCGGTTGACTGTAGCTAGGCTTGATCGGCCGATCGGTCTACCAACTGGCTCACCCAACTCGGTTGGGTGGCGGTCGACCGATAGAGAGAATTCCTCTATGTGCCTTGGGGATAGTCAATCGTAACCCCAATGGTTAGATTTTTGACCGTTGACCGGTCGACCGACCGTTCGACCGACAGGTCATTCCTAGCCCCAACGGCTAGTTTTTGGACAGCCTATAAAATAGGACATTTGGGCTAGTTTTGTGTAAGACTTTGAGAAGTGTTTTTAAGAGCTATTTTCCTATCTTCCACAAAAGTTCTTCGACAAGTTTTTAGTACTTCATTTTCATATCAAAAGAGAGTTTATCAAGAGTGTTTCTCTTGAGTTTTCAAAAGGGTATTCTTGAGTTTTTCACCTCTTCAATCTATCTTGTTTTCTCACACAAGCTTGAGCTTTTCATTGCCATATCTATCTTATAGGATTCTTATTGTAAGAATGCTTGTTGGTAATCAAGAAAAGATATCACCAAGTGTTTTAATTTATATTTGGAGAACTTGTAGAGGTTGCGGTGTAATGTCCCTAATTTAAAATACTGTTTTGTATTTTTTTAAAGTATTTATTTTGACTTACTAATTATTTTATTAATATTATTATTAATTAACTTGATTTATTACTCTTCTTTTTGTGATTATTATCATATTAAACAAATTATTTTGCGATAATAAATGATAATTTGGCTTTATATATTAATTATCATTATTTTCTATCAATATTTCAATTACTTATTACTATTATTTCTATCATTATTCTTATTATTAATTGTTATTATTAGTAGTTATTATGACTAATATTATTTCATTGAGATTATTATAGTTATTAATATTAATAGTGTTATTATTATTTGTGATTAATATTATTTTTAATTATTATTGTTATTATTTATTATTATTGTTGTTATTATTATTATTCCATTTTGTTTATTATTTATCATTATTAATAGTTCTAAGTGTGATTAATATCACTTGTTAATATTATTATTAGTTTTGATATTGTTACTTTGTTAATGTTGTTATTATTATTACTAATTAATTATTATTGTTATTATTATTTATTATTATTTGTTATTAGGTATTAGTTATTACTAATTGAAGGTATTATTATTGTAATTACTACTATTATGGTTTGTATTTATTTATTATTATTAGTAGCATTTTCCTTTCCCTTGATTTATACCCTTTTTTCTAAACCCATTGAGACCCAACACCATTATCATATTCTAAACCCAACCCAAATCCTATACCCATTATCTAAAACCCACTAGGCTTAACCCATTTACCCTATAACCATAACTCGAAACCCATATACCAAATATCTCCCTAACTCTATATATAATCTCTCTAATTATCTTAACCTAACCCTAAACCTAAATCTAATCCCTTCTCCTCCATCTTCCACAACCGCCATCACAGAGCCGCCCCTCTGGCAAACTCCGTCGTTGAGGCCGCGATTACCATCTACATGTTGGCCCAAAAGGTTACACTCTCCATTTATATACGTTTTGATGATAACAAAACATATAGAAGCTATTTGGTACTAATAAAGATTCTAGAATGAATTTCAGGTTTGTACAAGTCTTGATGGTTTTAAGCATGTTGCAAGGTTGTTGGTGCTTAAAACATATTGAAAGGTTGATGACGCAAGAGGACTCTTTCATAGGAGAGGAGGCTCTAGCTCGGCAACGTGGTTCAGAGACACCTTCCTATATAGACTTTATTTTGGTTAGTTTGTTAAAGGATAGTATATAGTGTTGAAGCTCAAATTCTCCACACACACAAAATTGCACGTGTTTTCAAAAGATTATTTTTGTCTCTTGTGTAAAATACTTTAATAGACCTATTTCAAGTATTTGCAAACTTCGTTTATTGTATTTTACAAAGTCTTGACAAAAATCATTTTGAAAATAAACTTATCTTCAAAACATTTCCCTTTAAAAATTCTGTTTTGACCTGTTGCGGTTGACCGAACGGTCGACCGGCTCTATTACAGGTCAAACGGTCGACCGAGCGGTCGACCGTAGTTCTGACCGTTGGGTGCGTGCATGTGTGCACGTTATCCGGTCGACCGGGCGATCGACCGGACCCCATGTTGGGCGACCGGGCGGTCGACCGACTGACTGCACCCAACTCTCTATTTGGGACGGTCGACCGGGCGGTTGGCCGTAGCCTGGTAACGGTCAAATTTTTTTGAAAACCGGTCGACCGGCCGGTCGACCGTGAGTATATTATCAGCCAAACGGCTAGTTTTTTAAACATGTTTTAAAACGTGTTTTTATTCTCCAAACGTGGTTTTAGGCTGGTTTGGGTCTTATCCTTCCTGATTAGTCAAATTAACATTTACCCTTTAATCCCTACCTATATCCTATAAATAGGGGTGGATGGGTTGAGGAGAATAACAACAACAATTGCAAAGAAATTAAAAGTTTGAGTATTCTTGAAAGAAGTTTTTATTCTCAGTTTTTTTGCTCTAATCTCTGATTTCTCTCTGAAGTTTTTGAATCAAAACTCTCTTCTACTTTGTTTTATTTTTCACTTACAAACCTTGAGCTTCAATTCTATACATTATTCTCTAGGGCTTTGTAAAGAAAAGTTTTTTAAAAGAGAGTTTATGGTCTTTTAATCACCAAGTGATTATTGTATTTGTGGCTCCACTACCTCTAGACTAGAGGAGTGTGATTGAGGAATTGGGTACTCCCTAGTGGTTGTAATCCTTTATGGAATTTCTAGTGGATCGGAAAACCTTCTGGGTGAAGGCGGGGACGTAGAGCTGTGTGCTCGAACCTCGAAAGTTTGTGATTGGTTTACTTGTGTTATTTACTTGCTTTTCATTCATTCATATATTGTCAATCTCTACTCTCACAACAAGATTGCATTGCGCACCTCAAACTCTTATTTAGAGGAATCATGAGGAAGGAGTTCAGAGCCCTTCACGGGGTATTCAACTTCTAATCTTGCTTTGAGTGATTGTTGCATCATCTCATTTTTTAAATTTGTATATTGATTAGCATAATCACCTATTCACCCCCCTCTAGGTGATTTCAATTGGTATCAGAGTTAGGACTCTAGTTTTTGGCTTCACATCCTTAGAGAGATCCTATAAATTGCTAATCACTATTTTCATATATTCATTCATACACTAATAAAGATGGCCGATAACATTAAGACCCCTCCTAAATTTGATGGACTCAACTTTCTCATATGAAAAGTTAGGATGAACATTTTTCTACAATCTCTAGATAGCCTAATTGCTAAATCTTTGACCAAGCCTTTTAGTAAACCCGAAAGTGAGGAGGATATTTGGTCCGATCTTACTTCCAAGGAATTTGAGGCTAATTCGAAGGCTCAAAATGCCCTACTATTAGCATTAAATGAGGATGACTTAACACGGGTTTTCCATTGCAAGTCCGCCTATGAGATTTGGCAACACTTATTGGCCACTCATGAGGGAACATCACAAGTCAAGAGAGCTAAAATAGATCTCTTGAGTTCCCAATATGAAAGTTTTAAAATGTAAGAAAATGAATCTATTGATGACATGGTCACTAAGTTTACTCAAATCACAAATGCTCTTGCGTCTCTAGGTGATGAAATCAGCAATGACCAAAAGGTGCGTAAGGTGATTCGTGCTCTCCCTTCTTCATGGGAAATCAAAGGTATCACCTTGAAGGAATTGAATGACAAAGATGAGATGGAGCTCAAAAGTCTTATTGAAAATCTTAAGACTCATGAGCTGGAGAAAAAGGCTAGAGAAGAAGCGGCACCTCAAAAGAAAAAATCTATAGCTTTCAAGTCTACCTCCACTAATATGATGATGAAGAGCTATCTCTTCTTGTGAGAAATGTAAAAAGAATGTATCACAAGAATAAGCTCAACCATAGAAGGAGATGGGAAGGAAAGGAGGAGAAAAAGATCATATGCTACAACTGTCGGAAACCCGGACACATCATGGCCGATTGTCCAGATTTCAAGAAAAAGATATCTTCCTCCTTGAAGCAAAAGAAGCCATTTGAAAAAAGGTGTACAAAGCCACTTGGGACTCAGAAAGTGAATCCGAAGATGAAGTTGACATGGCAAATGTGTGTTTCATGGCAAACACACCTAAGGTAACTACTGAACCACGTGATGATAGTGAAATAAGTAAAGAATTGTTATTACAAGCTTTCGTTGAACTTTCAGAAAGTTTTGATTCTAAAAAGGAAGATTGTTTAAAATTGAAAAAGAAAATGAAATGCTTAAAAATTAAATTGCTATTTATTCAAAAGAAAAGGATGAATTATCTTCTACTCTTATTTCAATAAAAAGAGATTTTGATGCCTACAGAGTTGCTTGCAAAGCAAAATATCCTAAAATTGATGAAAATGAGTTTTCTATGTTAAAAACTAGAATAAATAATTTGGGAAATGTTTGAAAAGAATGTGCTTTTAACAGTACTAAATTAGAAGAAATGTTTTCAAAGAAGCACATGCATTCTCCTCATGCTAAATATGATAAAACATCTCATGCTAAAACTTCACATGTTCATCATGCAAACACATCACATGTCAATCATGCAAAAACATCTCATGCTCATAAATCACATGTTCATAAACCACATGCTCATTATGCTTTTCAATATGGAAGAATTTCTAAATGTACTTATTGTGGCTGAAATGGTCATTTAGGTAAATTTTGTTTCGATCATATAAATAGTACCAATAATCATGTTTGGATTCGAAACACTAACGCGTTAGGACCCAAGAAAATATGGGTACCAAAATCAAGATTTAAATTATTTGATATAGGTACACACCAAGACTTCAAGACTTAAGGAGTGGTGGTACCTTGATAGTGATTGCTCAAGGCATATGACATGGGACATCAATAATTTCGCAACCCTATTGAGGTACGTTGAAGGTGGCACCGGCACCTTCAGAGATGACTCCAAGGGCACCATCATCGGTATAGGTAACATTAAGATTGATGCATCTCCTTTAATTTAAAATGTAGTTCTTGTTGATGGGCTTAAACATAATTTACTTAGCATTAGTCAACTATGTGATTGTGGTCTCAAAGTTGTTTTTGATGAATCTTCTTGCAAAATTTTTGATAGAAAAACCAATGAATGTATTCTCACTGGATTTCGTGAAAATAATGTCTACATTATTGATATGCTTAATTTGGATTGCACTACAAAATGTTTAAATGCTTTTGAGATTTCATGATTATGGCATAGAAGATTAGGCCATGCTTCTTTTGATCATCTTGCTAGAATAAATTCTAAGAAATTGGTGAAGGGTATTCCTTATTTGAAGTTTGAAAAAGACCGCATTTGTGGTGCGTGCCAACTTGGGAAACAAACCAAGTCTTCCTTCAAACCAAACAAGGATATCATGACATCTAGACCATTAGAATTGATTCACATGGATCTTTTTGGACCAACTAAAACTAAAAGCTTAAATAGAAATAGATATGTTTTTGTTTTAGTTGATGATTTCTCTCGTTTCACTTGGGCTTTCTTTTTGGAGCATAAAGATCAAACTTTTTTCGCATTTTAAGATTTTTCGAAAAAGGGTTGAAAAAGAAAAAGGATTTTCAATTTTACGCATAAGAAGTGATAGAGGTGGTGAGTTTGTCAACCAACTTTTCATGACTTATTGTGATAAAAAAGAAATTAAGCATGAAATGTCATGTCCTAGAACTCCATAACAAAATGGAGTAATTGAACGGAAGAATAGAACTCTTCAAGAAATGGCTAGGACTATGATAAGTGAATATGGGCTCCCTCAATACTTATGGGCTGAGGCCTTAAATACCGCATGCTATATATATCCAACCGAATTTATTTGTGTAAAAATACTTTCAAAACTTCTTTTGAAATTTATCATTTAAGAAAACCAAATGTTTCATACTTTAAAGTTTTTGGATGCAAGTATTTTGTTTTGAACACCAAAGATAATTTGGGTAAATTTGATGCTAAAGCTTATGAAGCAATCTTTGTTGGCTATTCTAGTACTAGCAAAACATATAGAGTGTTCAATAAATTATCTCTTATTATTGAAGAATCTATGCATGTTAAATTTGAGGAATCTAATGCATTTGTTGAGAATGTTGTAGAGATTGACTCATTAGGTGAGGACATGGAGAAAATATCCTCGAAGGACTCACCCATCCAAGATGACAAGCAAGAACCTAATGGTGAAGTTTAAAAGGATGAAGTGGAACCATCACAACCACTTCCTAAAGATTGGAGATGCGCTTCAAATCATCCCAAAGATCTCATCATAGGTGATGTATCAAAGGGGTAACCACTCGCTCCAAACTCCATGATTTGTGTGGGCATTATGCATTCATATCTCATTTTGAACCCAAAAATATTCTCGAAGCCGAGGGTGACTCATATTGGTTGCTCTCTATGCAAGAAGAGCTCAATCAATTTGAGCGCAACCAAGTTTGGCATCTTATTCCTAGACCCCATGATAGACCAATAATTGGTACTGAGTGGATTTTTAGGAACAAGTTGGATGAGTCAGGTAATGCTGTTGGGAATAAGGTTAGGTTAGTGGCCCAAGGTTACACTCAAGTTGAAAGAATCAACTTTGAGGAGACCTTTGCACCCGTAGCACGACTAGAAGCCATACGGATCACACTAGCTTATGCATCCTATAAAAATTTTAAACTTTTTCAAATGGATGTAAAAAATTCTTAAATGATTTTATTGATGAGGAAGTATATGTTGAACAACTCCCTGTTTTGTGGATCATATACATCCAAATTATATTTTCAAACTAGATAAAGCATTGTATGGTTTAAAACAGGCTCCAAGAGTTTGGTATGAAAGACTTTCTAGTTTTCTCCTATCAAATGATTTTGTTAAAGGCAAAGTAGACACCACATTATTTACTAAACATGTTGGTAGTGACATTATTATAGTACAAATATATATTGATGATATAATCTTTAATTCTACTAATGAATTACTTTGTAAGGAGTTTGAAAAATGTATGTAACGTGAATTTGAGATGTCATTGATAGGTGAATTGAACTATTTTCTTGGACTCCAAATCAAACAAATGTGTGATGGGATCTTTATATGTCAAGCCAAGTACGCTAAGGAACTCATTAAAAATTTGGGCTTGAAGAATCAAAAATTTGCAACACTCCCATGGCTACCACCACCAAGCTTGATAAGGATGACCAAGGTAAGTGTGTTGACATAAAATTATATAAAGCATGATTGGTAGTTTGTTGTATTTAACGGCTAGTGGGCCAGATATTATGTTTAGTGTGTGTCTTTGTACTAGATTCCAATCTTGTCCCAAAGAATCTCATTTAATTGCGGTAAAACGCATTATTCGTTATATTAAGGGCACTATTGGAATGTCTTTAGTATCTGAAGACCGGAGATTCTCAATGACGAGTTTTTCGGATGCCGATTATACGGGTTGTAGAGTGGATAGGAAGAGTACTAGTGGAACATGTCAATTTCTTGATAATTGTCTTGTTTCATGGTCTTTCAAGAAATAAAATTCGATAGCCCTCTCAACCGCCGAGGCGGAGTATGTTGCAGCAGGGGCTTGTTGTGCTCAAGTCCTTTGGATGAAACATACTCTCCTTGATTATGATTTGCATTATGATCATATTAAAATATTTTGTGATAATACTAATACAATTCATATGACTAAGAATGCAAATCAACATAGTAAGACCAAGCACATTGAGATTAGATATCACTTCCTTAGAGATCATTTTGAGAAAGGTGATATTGATATTGATTATGTTTCTTCCGATTTTCAACTTGCCGATATTTTCACTAAACCACTTGACTACAACAGATTTTCTTTTATATGTGGTGAACTAAATGTTTGTGTTGTTGAATAAGGAAATTTTCTTACTATCATGTCCCTTTTTGATGTATGACAAAAAGGGGGAGAAATATGTGTGGATTAGTTTTATGTTTACCTTTATATGTTTTGTTTAGTATTTTGGTGTTTTTGTTTATTTTCTCAAATAATGAGTTGTTGTTTTATACTTATTTCATATAGCATTACTTGTTTAATATAGCATTATTTGAGGGGGAGTTTTTACCTCCCTTTTATATCTTGTGTTATAGCTTATATGTTTTGTCATCATCAAAAGGAGAAGATTGTTGGCTAAAAAGGTTACACTCTCCATTTATATATGTTTTGATTATAACAAAACATATGAAGCTATTTGGTACTAATAAAGATTCTAGAATGAATTTCAGGTTTGTACAAGTCTTGATGGCTTTAAGCATGTTGCAAGGTTATTGGTGCTTAAAGCATATTGAAAAGTTGATGGCGCAAGAGGACTCTTTCATAGGAGAGGAGGCTCTAACTCGGCAGCGCGGTTCAGACACCTTCCTATATAGATTTTTTTTGTTAGTTTGTTAAAGGACAGTATATAGTGTTGAAGCTCAAATCCCCCCCACACACAAAATTACACGTATTTTCAAAAGATTATTTTTGTCACTTGTGTAAAATACTTTAATAGACCTATTTCAAGATTTGCAAACTCCGTTTATTGTATTTTACAAAATCTTGACAAAAATCAATTTTGAAAATAAACTTATCTTCAAAAACATTTTCCTTTAAAAATTCTGTTTTGACCTGTTGCGGTCGACCGGCTCTATTACAAGTCAGAACGGTCGACCGAGCGGTCGACCGCAGTTCTGACCGTTGGGTGCGTGCATGTGTGCACGTTATCCGGTCGACTGGGCGGTCGACCGGACCCCATGTCGGGAAACCGGGCGGTCGACCGACTGACTGCACCCAACTCTCTGTTTGGGACGGTCGACCGGGCGGTCGACCGGAGCCTGGTAACGGTTAAAATTTTTTGAAAACCACGTGAGTGTATTATTAGCCAAACGTCTAGTTTTTTAAACATGTTTTAAAATGTGTTTTTATTCTCCAAACGTGGTTTTAGGCGGGTTTTGGGTCTTATCCTTCCTGATTAGTCAAATTAACATTTACCCTTTAATCCCTACCTATATTCTATAAATAGGGGTGGATGGGGTTGAGGAGAATAACAACAACATTTGCAAAGAAATCAAAAGTGTGAGTATTCTTGAAAGAAGTTTTTATTCTCAATTTTTTTGCTCTAATCTCTGATTTCTCTCTGAAGTTTTTGAATCAAAAATCTCTTCTACTTTGTTTATTTTTCACTTACAAACCTTGAGCTTCAATTCTATACATTATTCTCTAGGGTTTTCAAAAAAAAAGTTTTTCAAAAGAGAGTTTGTGGTCTTTTGATAACCAAGTGACTATTGTATTTGTGGCTCCACTACCTCTGGACTAGAGGAGTGTGATTGAGGAGTTTGGTACTCCCTAGTGGTTGTAATCCTTTATGGAATTTCTAGTGGATCAAAAATCCTTCTGGGTGAAGACAGGGACGTAGAGCTGGGTGCTCAAACCTCGAAACAAATCTCTGTGTTTGCGATTGGTTTACTTGTGTTATTTACTTGCTTTTCATTCATTCATATATTGTCAATCGATATTCTAACAACAAGATTGCATTGCGCACCTCAAACTCTTATTTAGAGGAATCACGAGGAAGGAGTTCAGAACCTTTCACGGGGTATTCGGCTTCTAATCTTACTTTGAGTGATTGTTGCATCATCATATTTTTTAAATTTGTGTATTGATTAGCATAATCACCTATTCACCCCCTAGGTGATTTCACTACATACTCCGGGATAACCACCATCACACACCCAAACGAGCCCCATCTCCCCGGCCAAACTCCATGGCCGCGCCATCACCCGGGGCCCCCTCCATTCCACTATGCATGACCTGCAAACCCCCCATTCCCTTTGGCCGCAACCAGCAATCCCCCATGCGCCATCACCATCATCTGCATGACCACCCATAGCGCAACCTTCCTTGGTGAACTTCGGCGAGTCCAAGCCACCACCTCTGTGAGTCGAGCCTCTATGACAAACTCCCGTTGCCAGAGAATACAGCCTAACATCGTGCGCCAACCCCCACCGTGTGAACCCTCATGACAAAGTCCCTGAGCGCAGCCCCCAACCGAGCTTCACCTCCACCCAGCCCCACACATAGCCGCCCCCATGGCACCTCTCCTTCATCATCGCGCACACCCCCATGGCCGTCTATGGCCTCTCCATCCTTGCCGCATCAACCCTCCCCTTGGCCTTCTCTTTGCCGTCAGTAACCTGGAGCACTCCGCAGCAGCCCGTTCTTCTCAATGGGCATTCTGACATTTCGTCGATATCCTTCACGGGCTCTGCCTTTCACAGGAGCCGATCTTCGAACTCCGTCCAAGCCCATCTCCCGTCTCAGACCCATTCGTGGGACCCAGACCTAATCTGAAATCGTACTCGTTGTGGACCCGATACGCTGAGATTTGAAGGCCGATCCATGAGATGATTCGGAGATCTGCACTGCTTCGTGTAGTGAAGACCAGATGGCAATTCAGATTCAAAATCGCGTCATTTTATGTGAGTGTTTATTCTTATATTTTTTCCTTTTTACTGTTATCAGTAGGTGTTAGTGTATCTATTCATATTCTTTCATGTGATTATTGATATAGTTTATCAGTATGATCACCCGTATCAGTTCATGAGACATTGCTGAGCATTTACTTTAATTATATAGTTTATCTGAATGCTTATCAGCGTCATTTCATGTGATGGTTGGTTGTCACTATTGATTCAGGGCTAGTTGAGGTATACCTTATACTCTGACTTAGTTTGATCTACTGATCAGTTGACCTAGTTTATATTGAGGATAGATGATATATTTTATGTATAGTATTTGTCAGACAAATTGTTTGGTAATTATTCTGACTAGAACTCATGTGGATATTGAGGAAGTGTTAGATATGATGTTGCCTTATTGATAGATAGATTTACTGATACTTGAATTGGTATTGACTTGGTTAGAGTTAGAGTTGACTTGAATTGTATATTCTTTACATTGGATTTTATCAGTGGGCTCGATTGTGGTGGACTTGACCTTAGGTTGAGGAGTAAGTGTAGATTGGGTTGACCTGACCTGGTGCATGTATGTACATAATTGATTAGTTACTTGAATTTCTAGATCTTATGATTGAGCTTAATGGAAGTGAGAATATATGATGATCTTAATCAGCTGGATAGTGATAATTGATTAGATATAGATGATTATGTATTTTATATGTTGGGACCTGAATATAACAATGACTTAAAATATTGAATATACTGATGATGAGGGATATACTGCTGAGTTGATTGATTGAGCTTGGTGTTCATTTTAAAGATTTTTGATTAGTGTTCTGATGAATTGATGTAGTTGGATTTATAGTTGTGAGTATTTTCGTTTATCCCTATTTATACTGTTGAATATCGATGATCGTGTTGATGATTGGTTATCAGACATAGAGGTATTTTAGATTTTATATTGCTTGAGGATGTTTCATTCTTTATTTGTGACCTCAGCATTTGTTGTTTTAGTTGATCTCGAGGAAGTGTGTGTGTGTGTGTGTGTGTGTGTGTGTGTGTGTGTATTACTTCATGATTGAGTCTTGACTACTTCAGCTATTCAATTATAAATATATAGTTATTGTGAGAATGATTTCATTGATGTCGATGATCATATTATATATTCAAAGTTTGATAGCAGTTACTATTTGATCTTAGTTATTGGTGACTTAGAGGATCATAGTTGATTGATAGGATGAGAGAACTGATTTATTGATTTATTGGACTTATGGTTTGTGGTATCAGATACAGATTTAATAGTTGATGTTCGAGATGACTATTAAGATTTAGAGTTGATGGATCAGTTATTGTTATATCCAGTATGAGTGGATGAGATGTTGTTCAGTTCTAAGTGAGACTGTCTATTGAGCAGTGTTCAGACTTGTTATTGTATTAATTTATGTTACCGAAAGTTACTGGAAAAGTATCGTTAGATCGTAACAATGATGTGCAGTCCTATTGTTTATCATATACATGGTTACTGATTCTGTTTATTGTTATTGTTACTGTTTACCGTGTATACGATCACTACTTACTGATATACTGTACTGCTACTGTCACTGTATCGTCCCAGTATTCTAAGTAACATGGATATTGATTGTTTTAACTGAATTAAATAATAATGAAAATGGATAACTTATAACGAGGTTGGAAAAATTGATGGAGGAGACAACATTTATATTTTGGGTGAACCTAGGATACAGGTTACACAACCAACTTACGGTTCCACTATGAGGTTCCGAGGGATGACTGAGATCTCATCTATTTATTATTCCATAGTGTTACTGTGAGTATTATTCCATAGTGATATTGTGAGTACTATTACTGTTACTGACTACCTAGCAGTTGTTTTCCATTGAAATTGATAATGAAAGAACTTAAAAAAGTGTGAAGAGAAAGTTACAAGTAATAAAAAAGTTAGAAAAAGATTATAAGTATCTCTTCTGAGATTCTGGGAAAGTGTGCCGGTGGGAGTCTGATCAGTGCGCGACCACTTTGTCCTGTTGATGATACGATCGATCAATCTTCGAATGCTATTGCCTGAAAATTCCTTTTCACCTGGGTCTGGAGATTCCTTAAAAGGGAGGAAGGTCTTAGTGTATTAATACCCTAAACTTAGGGAAAAAATTCTCTGGAGCTTCTGTAAAGCAAGAAAAAGTTAGTTTTGCTAGCTTTCTCAATGCCTTTAACTCTGGTGCTTCATACCTGATGCTTTCTCTCTGCTTTTCCTCTTCTGCCTCTTTTGCTTTCTCCTATTTTCTTTTTTTTTTAGCTCATTTTCAAATGAGCTATTTATAGGCTCTGAAGGGGTGGTAACCGTCCCTAGAAATCAGCTATGGCCGATAACAGTCGATTAGCCTCGCGTCAGAAGCTGTTTTAAGCTTCGCATGAGGCTATAACGCCCGCGCTAGGATAAATGTGAGCCGCATGCGAGGCTAGACAGGGTCGCGCGAGCCTAAAAATGTCCTATTGACCTAGCCTTTTAATAGATTTCAAAATAATAGGCTAAATGTGAGCCGTATGCGAGGCTAGCGGGCCTAAAAATGGCCTATTGACCCGGCCATTCCACTGAAAGTGGGGCGAAGTGGGCGGTGTAACCGCCCACTTAAATTGGCATTAACCCCACTAATAGAGTGGGATTAGCCTACTAAATACTAGGTCAAAGGTTTGACCTAACCAACCCACGCATAGAGGTGTAGAGAGCCTCATGCAAGGTTGGATTTTGCTCCGCACGCGGGGCTCGATTTAGCTCTGTGCGTGGGGTGTCGGGGGAAATCACGCATAAAAAATATATGTTTTGAAATTGATATTTAAAGTGTGTATGCTTTGGCTTCCTCGATACTTCCATTATAACATAGAGGTTAAAACGAGTCGAATCCACAAGGATGGGAGGCGATAAAAGCTTTACCAGTTGATTCACATGTGTGTTAAAAGTTCTTCAAAGTTTAAAAGAATGAAAAGAAAGAGAACAAAGAATAAAAAAGAGAATACGGTGAAACATGAAGAAGTGGGAACGTAGTAAAGAATATGTTTGTTATTTTTGAAAGTATTTCTAAAACAAAGTGAAAAGATAAAGAAAACTCATGGCTACTAACTACTAATGACTCCACTAACATGCTAGCCTCTTAGTGATAGTTGTCTCACATGTATCATTGGCCATCACTTGTCCTTAGTTCAAGAGCGTTTCAAAGCATGACCCATATGTAACTCATCACATCCCAACTCAACAAAACAAGTGCAAGCTACACTTAAACCATTAAAACTAAAAGTAAGTATAGAGTAAAGTAATATTAGCTTGTTAGAGAGTTAGGAAGTTAGTGTGTTAGAATCCATCATCATGAGCCATCAATGGCTCTTGCAAGAGAAAGACCAAGTAGAGGTTATTAGATTCATGTGGATTATCAAGTAAGAAGTTAGACTAGTTAGTGGTTAGTAGTTAGTTGCCATGAGAGAAAAAATTAGCTAAACATGTAAAAGGAGTTGAGAAGAAAATAAAGATAAGTTAAGACAGCACCTTTCATAGATTGTCACCTTCTATTACACGTACTCTTACTTTCTCATCATGTACCGCTCTCTCTCCTACTATAAGATCTAAAAGAAATGAAAAATACAAAGGAAGAAGAAGAACAGTAACTAAACTACCCTAAACTACAAAATGGAGATGAAAACTACCCTAAACTCTGCATATGCCTCAATATAGAACCCCAAGGGGTATATATAGGCACCAGGGGAAAGGGGGGCTAGGGGGCAAACCCTGGCCCAAAGTACGGGCGCGGCCGCGCTCGTACTGCTGCGAAAACATGGCAAAATCCACGTTTTCGCGGCTCTTCGCGCTGTCCCGTCTGTCTCCTGTTGGCTGCAGTCCCGGTTTCTAGAAATTGGCCCCCAGTTTTGATAAAACAGCCCTCCAAAGTCAATGGCTATTCAAGTAGGCTTTTAATCACCAATTAAATGGTGATTTAGGGTCTTCTTCTTCATTGCACACCATTGACCTAGAAACATGCAAGAGAGGTATTATTAGCAGAATTTAATATTAAATAAATGTGAAGATTATGTATGAAATATGCAGTTTTAGAGACTAATCACGCCCCACACTTATCTTTTGCTCGTCCCGAGCAAAACAAAAAATTAAAGGAATTATTACACCACTTTTGCAAGTGACGCGATTGCACTGAGCATGTGCAACAAGCCGTTAAACCTCTAGGTTTCCCCTAGAGGAGGAGTTTTGTCTCCTGAGGGTTTTCAGCGGATTACACCCATAAAATCCATAAAGAAAGAAATTAAATGTTAGTATTTTGAAAACACATTTTGAAATAGAGAAAAGTGTGAAAGTATTTTTGTGAAAATATCAGTGATCCAAGGTCATAGGTTAACTAGAAATTATTCTTCTTTAAACTAAGTCGAAATGCAAAATCTTGTCATCAATTAAATTTAAGAATTTAAAATTGAATTGACTCTTTGATCTTTCATAAAACTCTTAGAAAAATATGCACTTTGTGAACTGTGAAGATTTTTAGGATATCGACTCAATCTTTCATGCCATTGATTTTTGTATATATATATATATATATATATATATATATATATATATATATATTTCTTCTCTTTGTTTTCTTAGACTTTCTTATTTACCCGGATAGTGAGCCTTTAGCTCGTGACTCCCAAACCAGATGATCTTGGGGCACCAGATGAGAAAACATCCCTTAGACTAAGGACTCGAGTAAATAAGGCCACAAAACTAAAGGAGATTATTTTATTTTTATCCACTGTTTTAGGTGTAAATAACCATGCTTCCTGTGGCATAATTACCCAACTTCAATAAGTAATTTTTATTATCATCTTTTTTTAATATATTTTTTTATGGCATTTTCAGTCTTTGTTTCAATCATAAAAATTGTGTAAGTGTGAAGTGCATAAATCTAAGACAAAAAATTCAAGATCAAATTATCTTTCCAATCTTACTTTCTTATCCTAAAATTTAAACAAGATCTATTATTTTGACTTGGTTTAAATTTCATAATTTTAGGTCTTCCTAATTTCCAAGATCATCTTAATTTTCTTAAAAATAAATCAAAACTATTTATCTTGCTTCAAAAAGTTTTGTAAAAAGAAAAGAAGAGAGTTTTTAAAATTTTTTTTAAATTAAAAAGAAGTGTAAAAGAAAGAAAATGTAAAACTAACTACGTTAGTAAACCCTCCCTCACACTTATCTCATGCATTATCCTCAATGTATCGTGAATGTGTATATACATGAAATAAATGGAGAGGGAAGGAAGATTATCTCATGGTGGTGGTTCTGGTGGTGGTCTGACTGGGCCAAGCGTTGCTATCCAATCAAGATAACGTGGATCTTACAGAAACCCACTAGTGACCTCTTTAATGTGACCCAATAAAAGAATGATTGAGTGAATTGTCTTATTTAAAAATTTATCCCCATTTAATTTTCAATTTTTAAAAATAATTACTGAGTTATTTTTTTCAATAGTCTTGTCCAACAATGAAGTGTGATTTTGGAAGATGATTGATTTGGATTCAAATAGAATAGGAAAAAAATCGATACCGACTCAGGTTTGACTCAGATCAAGTTGAGGTTCAAAACAAGGAGTCGAAATGGGCTCAAAAATAGGGTCCAAATCAAAGAATTAATGTTCACACACTTTCCCCAGCAATGAAGTGTGATCATAAGATATTAGTGATTCAATTTCACAGTGTACTGGTACAGGATTCAATGTTGACTCCGGAATAGTGAAAAAAATTGGTAAAGATACTGGAGTCATTATTGAATCCAAAAGTGAAATGAAATCACCAACTTGAGGTTCAAGATTACTTTCAAGCTCAAGTTCAATTTTAGGAAAAGGATAACTTGCCAAAATGTCAAGGTGGTTCTCAAAATTTTGGGCAAGTTCAAATGGATGCAATGAAATTGAATCTTGATTTTCATACATAGAAGGAATGTGAATGGATGAAATGATTGATTCAAGTTCAGGAATTATGGGAATCAAAACTGGCTCAAGAATGTTACTTAGTTCAGGTAACACTACAAGAGTCGATATTGATTCAAGGATTGAACTCGAATCACTAAATTGAAATGCTGGTTCACATTCATCTTCAAGTTCAATTTCTGAAAATGGATCTTGCCAAACTATCAAGAGTTGAATGTTGGTCAAATTCAGGTTGGTATGATGCAATTGAGCTGGATTTTCAAAATGGCATTATTCTTGAGTCATATGAACATCTGATGGACATGAGAACTTATTCATATGTTGTATTATTCGCTTGGACTCTTGCACAAATTTCATAGTTTTTTCTACAATGATTTTTCTTTGATTGGTTCTTGAAAAGAACTATACGAATTTTGAAAATTTTGTGGACATGATGAGGCCATATAGTTTTCAAATTATTTTTGGGCCTCTATCGCTTCTTCCAAGGTCCTTTGCGATGAGGATTTTTCTTCAATTGGTGGTTCCGGAAAAGAAAGATATGAAGCAAAATTGGGGAATGAATATTGTGAAAATTGTGGATAATGTGGTTGAAAATTTGACTCAGGGGAGGTGAATCCCGATGAACTCTGTGAAGAGTTGAAATTATTTTGAAAATTATGATCATAAGATTGGGGGGACGGGACATATTGAGTCGGATAATCCCAACTCGGCATATATGGTTGGTCCATGTTGTATATAGTCGGGTTGGAGTTATCTGAGTCATATGAGGTCGGGGTGAAATATGAATTCATATTAGGATTGAAAAAATTGTTATTGTTAAAATTCATATCACAATTTATAAGGAAAAAACAATAAACAAATAAAGAAAAAGAAAAAGAAAAAGAAAATAAGCCTGTGCTAGGGTTGACTTAAACCTAGACGTCTCCTAACTGGTTAAACTGTCCACGGGGGGTACATTGTCAGAATCTGACCACGAGTTAATCAGCCAGGTAGGGCCAAGATCAGTGGAAGGTATCCGTGCCAGAGCAACGGGCCTAATTATGCCAAACCACTGTTCTTCGAGGTTTCGCCTCTCAATCCCAAACCTTAGACACCGATTTGACAAGAGTTAACTTCTAACAATTTTTTCTTAGGTAAATCTCTTAAATGAGTTCGAGATGTCTCTAGGGGTTAACGTCTAGAATTTTTATTTAGGCTTGGGTTGTGTGAGTGGGGAGGTGATTTTTTGGCTAAGGGAGGGTAATGACTTCCCAACCTTATGTTGTATTGGGTTTTGCCATTAAGTTCAATTTGTGCAAGTGTGCAATATAGATAAGAATGAATACACAAAGAGAGTAAAAATCACCTACGTGTTTGTCCTATGCTATATGCAATGCCATATGTACACCTCCTATCAATATCACAACAACACAAGAATAAAATACAGTATATTGGAATGAAAATTGATACGTGCTTAATGCAAATGTCTAAACCGTTTTAAAGCATCCAATTATCGTATTTTAATTCTTAAAGTTATTTACAGTGCACAGGTAATATAAACAAAAATTAGCAGCAGAATATAAAAATATACAAGAATTTATCCGACCACACAAGAGCAAGTGTGGACTTCTGCAATGCTAAAACTTTAACCTGCACACTAAAAACAAAAAAGAAAGGTTAACAAAAACATGAAATCAAACCGTTCCTAACCCGACAACGGCGCTAAAATTTGATTAGGGGAAAACCGCGCGCAAAAAGTATATGTTTTGAAATTGATATTTAAAGTGTGTGTGCTTTGGCTTCCTCGATACTTCCGTTATAACATAGAGGCTAAAACGAGTCGAATCCACAAGGACGGAAGGTGATAGAAGCTTTACCAGTTGATTCACGTGTGCGTTAAAAGTTCTTCAAAGTTTAAAAGAATGAAATGAAAAGAGAACAAAGAATAAAAAAGAGAAGTACGGTGAAACACGAAGAAGTGAGAACGTAGAAAAGAATATGTTTGTGATTTTTGAAAGTATTTCTAAAACAAAGTGAAAAGATAAAGAAAACTCATGGCTACTAACTACTAATGACTCCACTAACATGCTAATCTCTTAGTGATAGTTGCCTCACATGTATCATTGGTCATCACTAGTCCTTGATTCAAGAGCGTTTCAAAGTATGATCCATATGTAACTCATCACATCCCAACTCAATAAAACAAGTGCAAGCTACATTTAAACCATCAAAACTAAAAGTAAGCATGAAGTAAAGTAATGTTAGCTTGTTAGAGAGTTAGAAAGTTAGAGTGTTAGAATCCATCATCATGAGCCATCAATGGCTCTTGCAAGAGTAAGGCCAAGTAGAGGCTATTAGATTCATGTGGATTATCAAGAAAGAAGTTAGACTAGTTAGTAGTTAGTAGTTAGTTACCATGAGAGAAAAGATTGGCTAAACATGTAAAATGAGTTAGAAAACAAAGATAAGTTAAGAGAGCACCTTTCATAGATTGTCACCTTCTATTACAAGCACTCTTACTTCCTCACCATGTACCACTCTCTCTCCTATTACAAGATCTAAAAGAAATAGAAAATACAAAGAAGGAAGAAGAAGAACACTACCTAAATTATCCTAAACTATAAAATAGAGATGAAAACTACCCTAAACTCTACATATGCCTCAATACAGAACCCCAGGGGGGTATATATGGGCACCAGGGGAAAGGGGGGCCAGGGGGCAAACCCTGGCCCAAAGTGCGGGCGCGGCCGCGCCCGTACTGTCCCGTCTATCCCCTACTTGCTGCAGGTTCCAGTTTCTGAAAATTGGCCCCGGTTTTAATTAAACAGCCCTCCAAAGTCAATGGCTATTCATGTAGGCTTTTAATCACCAATTAAATGGTGATTTAGGGTCTTCTCCTTTATTGCACACCATGGACCTAGAAACATGCAAGAGAGGTATTATTAGCAGAATTTAATATTAAATAAATGTGTTGATATGGTATGAAATATGCAGTTTTAGAGGCTAATCATGGGGCTGGAAGCTTTTAATCAGAGCTAAAGCCTCAATGAGGTTAGAAATTATCCTCTATGTGGAGCTTTAAGTGAAGCTGATATTTAGCTCTTTGGTGAGCTTTGAACGGATTCAAGGCGAAGTTATAATTTAGCCTCTGGAATGAGGTTAACACCTTGGGCTTGCGGTGGCTTAGTATTGAGATGACTTAGCCTCAAAAAGCAGTATTTGACCTGCTGTCTGCTTCACTAGATTAGCAGGGCCTGAGCTTGGTCATCAGCTTGTCCGCGGCTTTTTATTTGTAGATGTCGACAAGTTGGACATCGTTCTGACCAGTTGAAAATTTGTACGGGAAGTTTGTCTTTTTTTAGTGTGTCAATTAGACCCCCTTCAAAGTTTTTGTAAGTCTGTAATGGGATGGTTCAGATTTCAAAATACTTAGAACTGCTTCGATTGATATTCATAGATATGTGTGTACGAGTTTCACCTTGGTGGTCGAATTCAACTTCGCCTTTAGCCCTGCTTCGGGCTGGAATAGGCTCGCCTATAAGCTGGGATAGGCTCGCCTCTGGGTAGCTTTGCCTTTGATAAGAGGCTCGCCTTAGGGTTGGAATAGGCTCGCCTCTGGGAGGAGCCTCGCCTCTGAGCCTCGCTTTCGGGCTTCTTTAAGCAACCTCGCTTCAAAACACATTTGGCTTGCCAGTGCCCTATTAGTGCTAACCTCACATCCGTTGTGATGGAATAGCGTTCCATTTTACGAGGCTAAATGGCTCTCATGAGTTACGAGGGTGATTACTCCCTTTTTTGAGCCTTGAACAGCTTCACACGTATTTACAGGGGAGATTACTCTCTTTCCCGAGTTTAAGCACTCAAATGCTTTAGCCTCGCTTGCGCTTCAAAAGTTGAAGCGACAGTGGCGAGGTTAGGCCATGGGGCCTATAAATAGGACCTTTGTGGTCCTTACTAGAGAAATATTTTTTTGTCTCCAATGAGTCTTCAAAAGAACCCTATCTTTCCTCCTTGTTGTTTTTTGAAAACACCAGGGTTTTCACCCTCTTTATCTCTCCGAAACTGAGATCCATGGCATCTTCACACCATCCAAGCACTGAGGCCGAGGCCCCTGAGGCTTCAGAGACTTTCTCTTTAGTCGTCATCTGACCTATAGCTGGTGAGTCTCAGCTATTTAGAGACTCCGCCAATTAATTGGTGATTTTAGGGAGTTTATCTCCCTCAATTTTAGTGTTACCAGCTATTTTAGTGATTGATTTTCCTTGATCTTTGCCAAGGGCTTTAGTTCTTTCGAGCTTCCTGGTGAAGCTAAGTCTTACCTGATTGGGCGAAGACATTCTTCTAGGCGCGGCTTATGCCTTGGCCTTTTCAAGGCCTGGAAAGCCTTGCCATATAGGTGAGGCTATACCTTGGCCTTTCTGAGGCGAGGCTAGCCTGGTTGTATAGGAGATGCTATGCCTTGACCTTTCTAAGGCTTTGCATTCCTTGTCATATAGGCGAGGCTGTACCTTGTCCTTTCTAAGGTGGGGTTAGTCTTGCCATATAGGCGAGTCTATGCCTCAGCCTTTTTAAGACGAGTCTAGCCTTGCCATATAGGCGGGGCTATCCTTCACCTTTTTTAGGCAAGGCTAATCTTTCCATACAGGCGAGGCTATCCTTGGCCTTTTTCAAGGTATAAGTACCTTTCAAGCTCTCGAGCATTTCATCTCTGTATAATCTGAAGTTTAACTTCAGGGCAGAGTTAGTTCTGCTTGTGAAGCGAGGCTGGATCTGGATCAGTTCCATTCAGGAAGCGAGGCTCTGACTTAGCATTTTTCTTTTTACTCAATTCTAACCCACTTTTTCTTGTTTTGTTTTGCAGTGCATTATACTCCCGATCCATTGAGCAATCTCTTCAACTCGATGATAAAGGAGAACAGGAGTATGCATCTTCATTACAAGTCCAGGCTTTAATTATCAGTAGGAAGAACATACTGGAGCAACCGGCACTAATTCCATGAGGAGTGAAATGGTTGTTTATCCAAGATAACCCATTTAGTTACAGACTTGTGCTATTGAGCTCAACGTATATGGGAAACTGTGTCATTGTTTCCCCCAATATCTCGCTTTTGCTGAGTCTCTGCATAAGATATTTTAAGGTCACAGGAAAGGGGTATCACCAGTAAGGTTTCGGATCCTCCCTTTGCTAATATTATTCAAAGAAGTGACAGTGGTGAAGAACCCATGCTCATTGAATGACTTTCTAGTGACAAAATCTTCCATTAAGCGAAGGATTACGGCCTTGTGAGGGGCAGGTCTTTCGTGCCAGTTGGTCGGGTGGACTCATAGTGACCTGTTACATTTTGGCTTCAAAAAGTGCCATTATCCTGAAGAGCGAAAGTATGCCTACTATTTTGGTTGTAGAGCAACAAGTCACATGCTTTTGAAATAAAGACTAAATTGTATGAAAGATAATCTAGATGTATCATCAGTGTATCTTCTTTTTTGAATCAATAAAATATTTGTCTTTAACTCATTTGCTCTTCTTCACATCTTTCTGTGTGTTTGCTCCTATAATTACCCGAACGTAATATAAATCTCCCGTAGAGGAGAACGTGGTAAGCAAGTTCTTTTGCAAGAACTAAAAGGAGGTGAAAATTCACCAAGTTGAATTTTCAAAGAAATTACAAATGTGACTGAAATTATTCAGGGGTTAAGAATATGATAAAGTCAGTCAAATGTAGAAATCCATCGGGAATTAAAAGTGGGTAGATTTAGGAATCTGTTAGGGACCACTAAATCTGAAAAGATTAAGTCTGGTAATTCGTCATTTTAGAGGTGATAAACTGGATATAACTGATTAGAAATCGTCAGACATGAAATTTTACATTCAGCGGTGATGAACTGGATAGAACGACAAAGAAGAGTAAAATTTGGACAATCATTAGTTCAGAAGTGACGAACTGAACATAATCGATGAATTACCAAATAAGAATGTTTACTATTCTGAGGTGGCAAACTGGACATAACAGTAAAAGAAAATGTGAGACTTGGCTATCTGTCGGTTCAGAGGTGATTTACTAGACATGTTTGATTGAGAAGCCACCAAGCTCGAAATTTGTCATTTAGAGGTGGCAAACTGGGCTTGATGAGAGGTGAACTTGGATTTAGGGACCCGTCTATTCAGAGGTGATAAACTGGATATGATAGACTAAGAACACTAAACTCTGAATCTGCTGCCAGATGTAGTCGATTAACTTAGCAGCTAGCGCACTAGGAACTGTAAAGGTGAATTGGATCTGGGCACCCGTCGGTTCAGAAGTAAAATAAACATGACCATCTAAGAGACACTAGGCTCGCATTTTGCTGTTCAGAGGTAATCGTATTAACATGACAGTAAGAACTCCCGACCCTGACGGGAAAAAGGAGAACAAAGTTATGGACTCGTCTGTCCAGAGGTGTTAAACTGGACATGACAGTTTGAGTACCATAAAAGGAGAGATCTAGGCATCCGTCGGTTCACAGGTAATATGGATATAACTGATTGTGAGTACTAGACTCGAAGCCTTGCAGTTCAGAGGTGGCAAATTAGACATAACAGGAAAGGAGTGGCTCCTCCTGGACTGAAAGATGAGACTAGATTATCTATCAGTAGAAAGGTAACATGGACATAACAGATTGAGAAACCACCAAGCTCAGAATTTCTACCATTCAGAGGTGACAAGCTGCACATGACGGTAAAAGATATAATTCCACTGGGGGAAATAGGATTTGATTACGAATTTCGTGGGGAATTGGTATTTTCTTGGAAAATCATTTGGAAGAAATTGTCAGAGATATATTATTAACGTGATAACCAGGAAAGTCCATTAGGGACTTGAAAAGGTAAATAATAGACTTCGAGAGGAGTCTACTAGAAACTTACTGGGGAGTTCGAAAATGAATACCATAAGGGATTACATGTCAGAGGTAATCATTAACGTGACAAAAAGACCTCTGTGGAGATTCGGTAAGAAAATGATTATTCCCTAAAAAGTTGTTAGAGGTAATCTTTAACGTAACAATCAAATCCCTTACTGTGGAATTTGAAAGGAGATTTTGTCAGAAGTGATCATGACAGCTTCTCCGTTTTGGGATTTGTAAAGGTAAATTATCAGAGGTGTGATGTTAACTTGACAAGGATTCATTTACTGTTAGATGTGTTTGAACGTAATAGCAATTTTGAGTGGAATTCGACCTGCGGGGGATGTTGGCAGGATCTACCAGGGATATTCAAGGGTTTTACTGTTAGAGGTTTGATGTTAATTTGACAGGCTTGATCTGTAGTTCATTTTACCAAAAAATGATTAGATTTTGATATGGTCCTAGCATTCCATGGACGAGAATTGCAAGGGACTTGGTGGACTTGACTAAAACACAAGAACATTGCTAGAGAATTTAGCCAGGGAAGAGAGGACAGTGTTCCCAAAATTTGTTTTGGGAATTGATCAGGGGAATAGGAGAATAATACTCCTTAAAATGAAGAAAAAGTCACGGTGAAAACTTTAACTTGACTTTTTGCTTTATGAATATACCATTCCATGTAAAGAAATTGGTAGAGGATTTTGGAGGAATCAAATGGGATCAGGTCCCTTAGGATTTTTAGCAAATCCTTAACTATCAATGGATTTGGTGTGCCTTTACCAACTACCGTTTGAGTTGGGCTACCCATGCTATTCTCCTCAGCATGATGAGTTGTCGAGGACTTTTTATTGAGCTTAAAAGCCAACTGTTTTCTCTATCCTTAGCTATTAAGGACTTTGGATTATGTAATTCCGTGGGGAGGTTAATTTGCAATTAATGGTCTCCATAGAATCTTTTCTGTTGTCTTTAATGTTGACACCTTAAACGTCATCTCCTAAAGTTTGATCAGCCTGACTCTGAAGGGATCCCCAATGATAAGAGGTATAATGTTAACTTAATCAGAGATAATATTTTTTCAGATGTCGTTGAGTGGCATCATAAGCATGTCACCGTTTGGATTGGACAGAAGATATGCTCTTTTTGAGTAGACTGTCTCTACTACGAATGGCCCTTCCCATTTAGGTCAAAATTTGCCTTTGGATTTGTGCGTCATGACCATAGTTCATCTGACAGTTAAGACCAAATCTCCTTTCTAAAAAGTTCTCTCTTTAACCTTTTTGTTGAAGGCCTTTGAGATTCGAGCCCGATAAAGCTCAATACGCTGTTGAGCCTGTAATCGCTTCTCGTCTAGTGCTTCAAGCTCCTAGAGACATAACCGATGATTATCTTCATCAGTCATCTGAGCCATCAAAGCAAAACGAAGTGATGGTATTTGAATCTCTAGACGTATAACTGCTTCACATCCGTATATAAGAGAAAAAGGTATATTGCTCATTGGGGTTCAGATTGTAGTCCAAAAGGCCCAAAGATATTCACTAAGCTTCTCATTCCAATCTCGTTTGCTTACGGAGACAAACTTTTTGAGAAGTTTGATGATCGTTTTGTTGAATGCTTCTGCTAATCCATTGGCGGCAGGGTTGTAAGCAGTTAACGCCACATTCTGAATCCGGTACTTGCCGCAAAACCGATGGAACGATTGTCTTGTGAATTGGGGACCATTACCATGGATGATCCGGTGGGGACACCAATTCGGTGGATGGCATGATGTCTAATAAAGTTGACTCCGTTGGTGGTTTTAACTTCAACGAGTGGAATAGCCTCTGCCCACTTTGAGAAGTAATCGGTTGTTGTAAGAATGAACCGATGACCTATAGCTGACGAAGGACTGATTGGTCCAATTATATCAATTCTCCAAGCTTTGAATGATCATGATGCGACTGTGGGGTGGAGTAATTCCGGGGGTTGGTGTATAAAATCCGTATGAATTTGACAAGCTTTACACCTTTTAGCGTACTTGACTGCATCGGTGGTTATAGTCGGCCAATAATAGCCAAGTCGATGCAATCGATTCTTGAGCTTTGGTCCTGATTGATGAGCTCTACATATACCATGATAAGCTTCTTTGATAACTTCTTGTGCCTCTGAATTGGATATACAAAGAAGTATACCATCATATGAATGATGGTACAACATTTTTAACACTGCATCATAGTAAAATCGAATATACCTTCGTTGAACCGACACCGCTTTCCTGGGGCTATCAGGTAATATGCCGTGAAGGCATAGTCGATGATCGAGAATCACCAGTCCCTTGGTTTGAAGTTTGTCGAGGTTGTATAAACTTTGCTAAGACAGAAGAGATAATGGGTGGCCATCATGAGATAGTAACTGGTATCAGCGGGCAAAGACAGTGTAGCTCCTAGTGCTGCCATAGCATCTGCTTTTGTATTTTGGAGGCGAGATACATAACTGATGTAGAAGCCTTCAAATGTAGTAACCAACTAAATAACTATATGGTGATAAGGTATGAGGTCTTCATGGCTGACCTCATATTCACCCTTGACTTCGTTGATGATCAACTTGAAATACCCCCATCTTTTGAGCGAGTTGGAGGCTAATGAGTAAAGCATTGCACTCAGCTACATTATTGGAATAAGGTTCCGTTAACGAGAATGCACGAGGAAGGATGCGATTCTCAGGCGAGATAAATACTACCCCCACTCCGAAAACAATCTTGTTTTTTTAGTCCAGTTCTTGATGCACCATCAAAGAATAACTGCCATACATCAACGCTTGAAGTTATGTTGGCTTCAATAACTTCATCTGGAATATCATCATGTAGTTTTGAAGACTCTGGAGCTGGGTGAGCTGCCAAGAAGTCTGCGAGGGCTTGACCCTTGATGGCCTTTTGGGGTACGAAGGTCATATCATATTGGGACAATAGTATGACCCAATTAGCTAACCTGGAGTTTAGGGAATTCAGCTTTTTCATCAAAATCTGAAGGGGGTTGACTCTTGAAATGACATGAATAGTCTATCCGATCAAGTAATACTGCATCTTCTGAACGGCGAAGACAGGAGCAAGACATTCCTTTTCAACTGGGTTGTAGTGACTTTCAGCCCCAATTAAGGTTCTGTTGAGATAATAGATGGCTTGTTCGTACCTTCACCATTCTTTTGTGCAAGCAGGCGCCTAAAGAAAAGTCCATGGCTCTTATATATAGTAAGAATGATTTTCTCACAATAGGAGATGCCAGGACCGGAGGCTTAGTGAGGTATGCTTTGATATCCTCAAAAGTTTTTTGACAAAGGATACGCTTTTCTTCATTAGCCGCTTAAATGGTTGACAACGACCTGATAGGTTTACGATAAACCTTCGGATGTAGGCCAACTTGCCTTGAAGACCCAGAGTTCTTTGAGATTCTTTGGAGGCTGCATGTCTTGAATGGATTTGATCTTGGCCAAATCAAGATGAATTCCTTTGGATGTGACAATGAATCCCAGGAACTTGCCACTTGAAACTCCCAAGAAAGACTTTATCGGGTTCATCTTTAGCTGGTGAGCCCGCATGAGATTGAACATTGTTCTCATATCGTGGAGATGGTTTTTCTTGTAGCGGCTTTTATTACAATGTCGTCAACATAACATTACACTATCTTTCGCAAGTGATCACAAAAGATCTTTCTTATTGCACGCTGGTAGGTGGCACCTGCGTTTTTTAAGTCAAAAGGCATAACCGTATAGCAAAACACACCCAACGATATTCAGAATGATGTATGCTTTTCATCATTTGGGTACATTTTGATTTCGTTGTACCCTGAAAAGCCATCCCTAAATAACATCCTTCCAAATCACATGTGTTGTTAATCTAGACATCCGTGATAGGTAACAAAAATTCGTCTTTAGGATAGTTATATGTAGATCACGAAAGTCAATGCAGATCCAGATCTTCCTATTCTTTTTAAGGATGGGTACAATAATAGCAACCCAGTGTAGGTGTTGTTCCTCTCGAATGAAATCACAATCAATGAGTTTTTGAACCTCAGCTTCAATTACCTCCATAATATCAGGTCGGAACTGTCGTTGTTGTTGTTTGACTCGCTTAGCATCGGGCTTGATGTTGAGGTGATGCATTGCCATCTGAGGGTCGAAGGCGGGCATGTCTTCATAGCTTCAAGCAAAGGCATCTATATACTCTTTTATCAAGACTATAAGGTCTTTCTTCTCTGTCGGCGATAAACTTTTGCTCATAGAGATGAGCTTCGGGTGCTTTTGATCACCAACATCAATTTGAATCACTTTATCTTCTGTAGTTGTTCAAAACTTTTCTCCCATTGAAGATCTAGTTGTTGAGTCCAAGGATCAGCGTCGAATGGCTAAATGTCCTCTTCTGGTTCCACCTGACTGGTCGAGGCCATGTTGACGAAGAGTTTCTTGAAGACAACCCCCACGCTTACATTGAATTCCAAACTTGTGTGACGGTAGAGATTTTTTAGATTCTGAATCCGATTGAATGGATGGAGTGGTGTACCCTAATCCCCTGCGAGTCTGATCGCAATAGTTTGCCAGCTTTCCTTTTGGTACGAAAGGTTGTAGAGGGATGTGTTGTCCTCTTCCAAAGTTCAGGCCTTCATACGACGTAAATCGTATCCTATTTCTTTCATCTTATGGGGCACTGACCACGCTAGTGAAAGAATTACGAGAGGTCCAAGTCATCATCCGAGTTCTTAGATGTAATAATCTGATGTCAGACTCTGCCAAATATAATGGGCGACTGGTCCTTCTTGAAAAGGGAACTACAATACAGACCCATCATTCTCTTCTATATGCATGCATGCCGTTGACATGGGCAGAGACATGTGTAGGGGGCTCATGTCAATAGGACTATTTACATCATCACAATACAAGCAATAATCAGAATTGATATTTTCATTAAGGACCCCCATTCGTTGCCATTGATTGAGCCAACCCTGCACACAAAAAAAATACAGACTTTTAGAATAGTGCTAGGTCCTCAATTTTACCGTGTAGGCTAGGGCTAACGGGTCATGATCCTCAGAGGGGACAATAATGGAAGCGTTATGTAAGTTTCTTCTTTTTATTTATCAAAACTAGTTAATATTTATCTTCTCAGTTTATAAAAAGAAAACAAAAATATTTAAGTTACGTTAAGAAGGAGATGTAAAAGAAGAGCTGATGGTGGTATTGTTGTTGTTTTAGCTATAAAAGAAAAGAAAACAAAAAGAGATAAAAAAAAGTATTGATGCAAAAATTAAAAATAAAAAAATAAAAGAAGAATTTTACCTCTTCTGTTGAACCATAATGACATTTACCTTAACATAGAGTAAAATAAAGTAGTAGAAAATAATAAAGAAAAGTAAAATTCAGCGAGATTGAGCACAATAAAGAAAAGTGAGAAACCTCCATTGATTGTCACCTTCAATATAAACTTCTTAAAGAAAAGATTACAATAGTGTCACTCTATAATAACTCTTCCTCTCTTTTGATCATGTAACTCTCTCTAGCCTAATAATAAAATAAAAAAATAAAAATTACATTGAAGAAAAAAAGAAAATTTAAACTAAATCTCTCTCTGGAGTGGTGTTTTTTCAGCCTTTGAGGTATGAGGGTATTTATAGGAGAAAACAGATGAATAGAAAGCCTATGAAGATAGGGAGAGCTAGCTATTCTGAATTTGAATCCCCCTTATCTCCAAACTTGATTTGATTTATCCAGAAATTTAATTCTGATCTGCAGCTTATTGGCGTGTTGATTACTGAATATCACTTACCAAATGATAGAATTAGAAAAAGTGATCAACATACGAATTGTAGCCCTTTAAGTTTTCTTTCTGGATCATCTTGAATCATCAGATTTGAGTTTTCATAGTACAAGTTATGATTAAAATTTTAAGATGTATGTAGCAAGAATCCGAATCTAAATTGCTTCATCTCATCCGTTGATCTTCTCTCTATCTATTTATCCTCTTAGATTTTTAATTCGTCTTTTAGAATTGATAATATCCATTTATCTTCAGTGAAACCGATAGGATCTTCAAACAATCTGTTTTTCTCTTGAAATTAGATGAATTATGTTATCTGATATATTTAGTTTTCAGATAAGATAGCTTTTAGAACCTTTGAATTTGAACTGATCCCCTTTGATTTGAATTTTGATTAAATTGGATAAATCTGTCAATCTCTCTTTTTTCCCTTAATTATCCTACACGTCACTGGATATGAAAATACATTAATAACAGAGTTTTATTTAAATATAAATGCAGAAATGTGATACATATGATATGAAAACATATAATGCATGTATATGATCACACCCCCACACTTATCTTTTGCTCATCCTCGAGCAAAACAAAAAGAAAAGAAAAAACCTAAACTGACCTAACCTAACCACTTTAGCAGGAATAATGGTTGCACTTATAACGTGCAACAAGCCGTTCAACCTCTAGTTTACCCCTAGAGAACGAGTTCTATCTCGGAGGGTTTTCAGTGGATTGCACCTACAAAATCCATAAAGAAATAAAAACAAAGTGTTAGCATTTTTTTGAAAACACATTTTGAAAGGAAAAAAATATTTGAAGTATATATGTAAAAATTTCAAGTAATCTATAAGTTATAAGATTATCAAAACTTAGTCATTCCTAAACTGAGTCTTTATTCAAAAACTTATTTTCAAATAAGGTAATAATTAAAATTATATTTCTCATCTAGTCTATTATTTTACTCTAAGTCATATGCACCTTGTGACCGTGAAAATTTAGCTCAGGATTATTCAACTTTAACTCTCATGCCTTATTATATTCTTTTTTTCTTTTTTTATTTATGACAGTAACATCTCTTAGCTCTATTAGGCTTTCTAATTCACCTATATAATGAGCATTAGCGGTGACTCCCAAACCGAATGGCTTTAGGGCACCAGGTGAGAAAACACCCCAAGGACTTAGAACTCGAGAAAACAAGACCACAAAAGTAAGAATTTTTATTTATATGAACCACTTTTAGGCATGAATAAGTATACTTCATGAGGCACAAAAACCCAGCTTAATTAGAGCATTCTTATTATATATATATTTCTTTTTTATTTTTTTATTTTTATAAGGCATAAGAATCTTTGTTTTTGAACCCTAAGTGTGTAAGTATACAAAGTTTGCATATTTCATAAAGATAAAAATCAAGACTAAATTGTTTTGTCAATTTTCCTCCTAAACTTAAAATCAAACAAATAATTTTATTTTGACCAAGTATAAGAAATCCTAATTATGCTCCTCTTATTCCTTAAAATTAACTTAATTTTTTTACAAAAATAAGTCATAGTATTATTTTTCTTTTCAAAAAATTTTAAAGAGAGATTTTTTTTTTAAATTAGTGAAGTTAGCATGTTAGTAAACCCTCCCCCACACCTAACTCATGCATTGTCTTCAATGTATGAATAAAATACAATAATACATGAAAAAGGAGAAAGGGAAGGAAAATTTTCACTTCAAGGTGATGGTTTTGGTGGTGGTCTCATTGGGCCAAGCGTTTTTACCTAATCTAGATACTGTAGATTTTTATGAAACCCACCTTTCATAACATCTTTTCTACTAACATTTTTATGATCTCTAATATGAATTGGATCATGCAAGATCCTAGCATGAAATTTTTCCCGGTTACATGACCAGTCTTGGGATATCATTACGGAGTCATATTGATCTAAACCTTGGTCCAACAATGGAATATGATTTTATGGAATGGATGATTTGGGCTCAACAATGAAAAGAATAGGAACCAAAACAGACTTGGGAATAAAACTCAAATCAAATTTAGGTTCGAGAGTAAGAGTTGGTTCATGAATTTGGTCCAAATCATAGAGTTGAAGTTCATATTTATTTTTCAAATAATGGAATGTGACTATCCAAAATAAGTGGTTCGTGTTCAAGCTCTATAGGGATAGGAATCAGTGTTGGCTTCAAAATTGGGTCCGAATCGGGTAAGAATACCAGAATCAACATAGATTCAAAAAGTGGAACTGAATCACAATATTGGAATCGGTGTCACATTCATCTTCACGTTCAATCTATTAAAATGAAAACTTGCCAATTTGTTAATTGGAGGATATTGGTCAAGTTCAAAGTTTTCTGATGAAATTAAATCTTAGTTAAAATTCCAAGATACCATGATTCTTCATCAATATGTCTAGGAGAATCAGAAGTGGTTAAAAATGTTTTAGGTAGAGTTTCCTCATTTCTATCATTAATTGTGTTGACTAAATGACTCACTTTTATTTCTAGCCTATTAAAAGATTTGAGACAATCAGTTTGAGATTGAATACAATCATTTTGGGACTGAATCATGAATTTTGTATTATTTTCTAAGTCAACAGGTTCTTCTTGTTGTGGTTGAACTTGAAAATTAAAGTAAGGATCTTGGATTTAGGAATTGTTTGGAGAATTGAGTCCGCTATGATTTGTACTTGTCGTGTGGACTCAAGATAGACTTCAAAAGTCTTTTCTAAAGAGGATTTTTCTTCTATAGGTTTGTCTTCGTATGGAGTATATAAAGTAGTTTGTTAGTAAGGTTATTGATAGTAAAACTCGAGGGAGTTGTATCCCCACTGACTCGGTGAAGAGTGATGATGGTTGTCAATTCTTGTTCATAATACTGGGATTGGGGCATATATTGAATCGGATAAGACCAATCTATCATATATGGTTGATTAAAGTTAAAATTATGTAATGCCGAGTTGGTAATGTCCGAATTGAAAGAGTTTTGGGATGAAATATGGATTTGATTTATAATCAGAATAATTGTAATTATAATCCATTTTCACAAGAAAAACAAAAACAAACAAATAAACAAATGATAAAATAAAGAAAAATTTATCCTATGTTAGGGTAGAGCTTAGACCTAGACGATTCTTAATTTTGATTAGTCATAGGAGGTATATTGCAGAACCTGACCACAAGTTTATTGGCCAGGTAGGAGCAAGACTGGTGGGAGGTATTCGTGCCTAAGCAATGAGCCTAATTACTATCAGCCTTTGGGTTTCGCCCCTCAATCCCCAATCTTTGATACCAATTTGACAAGAGTTAACTTCTAACAACTTTCCCCTTAGGACAATCTCTATTTCAGTCAGAGATGCCCTTAGGGCCAATGTCTACTCAATTTTAAGTTATCCTAGGTTAGTGAGTGAGGAGATGGTTTGTGGGCTAAGAAAGGGTAATAACTTCCTCACCTTATCTTGTTTAAGGATATGCCCTTAAATCGTTTTAGTACTCGTGTGCAAGTATATAGCAAAATAACACTCAAGCAATATAACATACAAGTGTGTTCCTAAGCTATACGCAATGTAGACGTACCTTTTTTTTAGCACTCTTCAACAGTAATATAAGGAAATGAAATAGACAGATGCCCTAAGATGTAAGAGTCTAAACATTTTTTTAGCATTTACAAAGTAACAAGTTACTGTTGATTAGAAACATGTACAAAGTGAGTTAAACAAAAAACTATTTACTGTAAAGAGCTAATCTCTGAAAATCAAGCAACCTATAAGAAATTACATTTAGTATTCATCATAGTTGTGGGCTCTGATGCTGTGTGTTCTTGGGCAGAGGCACAGGTAGCAATATGTCCACTGCAAGTCCTAGTTTTCTTTAATTAGCTCCTGTACATCAAAATAGAGAAGAAAAAAAGTAAAATTGTTAAAGACGCAGGGTTCGAAGCCTGCGCCCCAGCATCCCACCAATGCCAAGACGCAGGGCTTGAAGCCTGCGTCTCAAACGCGAAACTCGAGGCACGCGTCTAATAACATGTTAACGAGGAAACATAGAGTTTGAAGCTTGCATTTCAACACCACCGTGACGCCTAAACGCGAAGCTCAACTCCCGCGTCCAGCGTTACCTCAACGACTAAACGCAAGGCTCAAGCCCGCATTTCAACTGCAGAGGAGCCCTACGTCCCAGTTATAACTACCCTCATTACTGGGTCAAGCTGCCCACGTAATAAGAAAAATTAACTCCCATTATGGAGGGTTTTTAGGGGACAGTTTTATCCCTAGAATCCCTATAAATAACTCGGTTTGCTATTGAAGAGGGGTCAGCATTTTCAGCTGAGGAAGATTAGCTTTAGAAAGAGTTTAACTCTTCTACATAAACCTGTTGAGTTCAAGTTTTTGCATAAGTCTCTTTGAGATTTCATTGGATAGGAGCTATGCTACTCCATCCGTGATCCAAGGAGAAAAGTTTCAGAGGAGCTTGATGTTCACTCAATTAATGAAAAATAAGAATCACTTTCACCACTACGGAAAGAACACATCCTTAAATAAAGAGAAGATCTAAGTTTGAGTGTCTTCTCTCTCTCTCTCTCTTGTAGTTGGAATCTGAGTTGCTGTTATTTTTCATTGATTCAAAGAAATATTGCAATTCTCTCCAAATTCTCCCCGTATAAGAGATGACTCCGCTGGGGACTACTTTCTCCACTGATGAGCAAGTTGTTGCGCAAGGTAGTGTCAACTTCATGAAAAAAATGGTCGAATCACTTGTCGTGAAATTCGACCAGGCAAAATAGGAGGAGTTTCCCTCTTCTGGCTTCAAGAGTCCCAGGGTGGCGTGGCAATACCGCAAGGTTGTAGGTCACCTAGAGGGGGGTGAATAGGTGACAAGTTAATCTAATGTAAAACAAAAGCAAAATTAAAACTAATTATGCAAACTAACACTATTATGCAAAACACATTAAGAATAACCAAAGAGTGTTGCTGAATTTCTGGTGAAGGGGTCTAGACTATCTCCCTAAGATTCCTCTAGATTAAGAGTTGAGGTGCTACTATGACTCTCTCGGTTGAATACAAATGTGAGCAAATAATCCCAAGCATATATCAATTAAGCACAAATATATAAAAGATAAACAATATAAGTATGCAAGATATATAAACACAAGTAAGAGAGAAAGAGAGATGAGCAAAAAAATACAGAAGAATTGTTTCAAGGTTCGAGCACACTTTCTCTACGTCCCCACCTTCAACATTGTGAAAGAGATTTCCACTAAAATCGATCCCACTAGATCACTCATTGCCACAATACCTACAATGAGTACCCTCAAGAACTCTTGGACCCGCAAGTCCCTCATTTGTTCCTGCAAGTACAACACACGCAAGCACACAAGTTTGCCGAGGCCGTACCTGTACAATGAGCTCCCTCAAGAACTCTACACACAATGCAAACTCACAAGTTTGCCTCCTCAAATACAATGATGATACTTTGGTGATCTCTACACTTTGATCACCAAAAATACTCTCATAACAAAGCTCCTATAGGATAGATATGGCAATGGAAAACTCAAGCTTTTGTAAGAAAAACTAGGATAGATTTGTTGAAGAAAAACTCAAGAAATCCTTTTTTGGAAAATACAAGAGAATCACTCTTATAAACACTCTTTTTGATATAGAATTTAAGCTCTAAAACTTGTTGAAAAAACCTCCGAGAAAGGTGAAAAAACTGGCTCAAAAACCCTCTTGAATTCTTGTCTAAAACTAGCAAGAGAACCCTTATTTGTAGGAGACCAAAAACTAATCATTATGGTTCAATATCTAGCCAGATAGGCCTGTCGGTCGACAGGTCGGTCCACCGGCCAACGGTCATATTTATGACCGTTGGGTTTGCTGGTTGACCGCCCAGTCGACCGCACCTAGGTCTTGACCTGTCGATCGACGGTCGGTCGACAGAGGCAAGAACCAGAGAATAAGGCTGTCTGATCGGTCAACCCCAGTGGACTACAGTGCCCTAACTCGGGGCATTGAAGTAAGCAAGTCACACTCTGCCATCACGGAATCACAGGCATCGAACTCTTTCGTAGAGAAGAAGCCTTCGCGTACATCAAGGGGACTCCTGAAGAAATAGCCAGACACTTTAAACAGCAAGTTCAGGCCCAGAGAGAGTAACTCAATATGATTCGTGCTCAACAAGAATCTATCGACAGCCTCAAACAGATGCTTTCGCAATTACTTGAGGACAAAAGGAAGAAGCCGAAGACCATAATTCCTTCCAAGAAGTCCAAAGGCAACAGAAGAACGAGAAAGCTCATCTTCTGCACATACCGAGGAGGAGGAGCATTCCAACTCTGAGTCATCCAAGCTTCCATCTGAAGAGAAAGGTAATTCAGAGAATAGGAGCACTCATTACAAAAGGATGAGCAAATTGGAGCAGCATCTTGAGGCCCTCGCCAATCGAAAAGGCCTCCAAGAGGTAGGAGTGGTCCGACCATACCCGGCTGAGTGGGATCTTGTCCCGTACCCTCCTAAGTTCAAAACTCTGACGCTACAGGTCTTCGATGGCAAGGGTTCACCAAACCAGCATATATACTACTTCAAGTCTCAGACAGGGAATGTAGTATCAAATGATGCCATCCTGGCACGTTTGTTCATCGGCACCTGATTAGTCTCTAATTTTGCATAATTTTTATCATATCTGCATATTTATTTTGTATAAAATTCTTCTAATAAAGCTTTGCTTGTTTGATCCTAAGTCCATGGTGTGCAATGAAGAAGAAGACCCTAAATCACCATTTAATGGGTAAATAAAGGCTACCAAGTAGCCATTGACCTTAGGGAGGAGATTTTATCAGCCCAGGGTATCAAATCAACAAACCAGAAGATCCAACTGACAGGGGACAGACGGGACAGCGAGCAGCCATAGAAGTACCACGGAAACATGACCTGGTACTTTGGGCCAGGATTTGCCCTCTGACCCTCCTTTCCCCTGATGCCTATAAATACCCCCTGGGATTCTTCAGATGGAAAAGACAGAGAGTAGTGTAGTTTCTTTCCATGTTGTCATTTAGCATAGTTTAGTTTAGGTTTGTCTTCTTCTTTCTTTGTATTTTTGATTTCTTGTAGATCTTGTAATAGGAGAGAGAGTGGTATATGGTTGGAAAGTAAGAGTTCTTATAATAGAAGGTGCTAATCTATGAAAGGTTCTCTCTTTACCTCTCTTTATTTTCTTCTCTCTAATCCTTTTATATGTTTAGCTAATCTTTTCTCTCATGGCAACTAACTACTAACTAGTCTAACTTCTTACTTGATAATCCACATGAATCTAATAGCCTCTACTTGGTCTTGTTCTTGTAAGAGCCATTGATAGCTCATGATGATGGATCTAACACTCTAACTTTCTAACTCTCTAACAAGCTAACATCACTTTACTCCATGCTTACTTTTAGTTTTGATGGTTTAAGTGTAGCTTGTACTTATTTTGTTGAGTTTGGATGTGATGAGTTACATATGGGTCATGCTTTGAAACGCTCTTGAACCAAGGACTAGTGATTGTTAAGGATACATATGAGGCATCTATTACTAAGAGGTTAGCATGGTTAGTAGAGCCATTAGTAGTTAGTAGCCATTAGTTTTCTTTCTTTTTCACTTTGTTTTAGAAAAATTCCAAAAACCACAAATATATTCTTTTCAATATTTTTCACTTCTTTGTGTTTCACCGTACTCTTCTCTTTCATTCTTATTTTCTTTTCTTTTCATTCTTTTAAACAGTGAAGAACTTTTAACAATCACGTGAACATACCGTGTAAGCTTCTATCGCCTTCCGTCCTTGTGGATGCAACTCGTTTTAGCCTTTATGCTGTAATGGAAGTATCGAGGAAGCCAAAGCACACACTTTAACTCTTGATTTCATAATGACATATTTTTGTGCGCGATTTTTCTCCGATCAAATTTTGGCGCCGTTGTTGGGGATGGGAACGGTTTGATTTCACATTTTTGTTAATTTTTCTTCTTTGTTTTTTGGTATGCAGGTTAAAGTTTTAACATTGCAGAGGTCCACACTTACTCTTGTGTGGTTGGGTAAATTCTTGCATATTATTATATTCTGTTGCTAATATTTGCTACCTGTGCACTATAATAACTTAAGAACTAAAATATGAAAGTTGGATGCTTTAAAACGGTTTAGACATTTGCATCTAGGCACGTGTTAATTTTCATTCCAATATACTGTATTTTGTTCTTGTGTTGTTGTGATCTTGACGAAGGTGTACATATTGCATTGCATATAGTTAGAACAAACACTTGAGTGATTTACTCGCTCTTTTGTGTTCATTCTTATCTATATTGTATACTTGCACAAATTGAACTTAAGAGTAACACCCAATACAACATAAGGTGGGGAAGTTATTACCCTCCCTTAGCCTAAAAATCACCTCTCCACTTACATAACCCAAGCCTAAATAAAATTTGCTAGACGTTGGCCCCTAGGGACATATCAGACTCTTTAAGAGATTAACCTAAGGGGAAAGTTGTTAGAAGTTGACACTTGTCAAATCGGTGTCTAAGGTTGGGGAGTGAGAGGCGAAACCTCAAAAAACAGTAGTTTGGCATAATTAGGCCCGATGCTCTGGCACGGATACCTCCCACTAATCTTGCCCCTACTTGGTCGATTAACTCGTGGCCAGATCTCGGCAATGTACCCCCCCGTGGACAGTCTAATCAGTTAGGAGTCGTCTAGGTCTAAGTCAACCCTAACATAGGCTTGTTTTCTTTTTCTTTTTGTTTGTTTGTTTGTTTGTTTTCTTTTTGTAAATTGTGATATGGATTTCAACAACAACAATTTTTTCAATCCAAATATGAATCTATATTTCACTCCGACCTCATTTGACTCGGATAACTCCAATCCGGCAATAAACAACATGAACCAACAATATATGCCGAGTTGGGATTATCCGACTCAATATGACCGATGTCCCCAATCCTTTGACTATAATTTTCAAAATAATTTACACTCTTCAAAGCATGGGGATTCAACTCCCAGAGTCTAATTTTCAACCACCTTGTCACAATATTCATTCCCTGATTCTTCTTCATATCCTCATTTTCCTGAACCACCAATTGAAGAAAATCATCATTGTAAAGGACTTTGAAAAAAGCAATAGAGGCTCAAAAATAATTTGAACACATGATGGCCTCATCATGTTCACAAAATTTCTAAAATTCATATAGTTCTTTTTCAGAACCAATCAAAGAAAAAATCATTATGGAAAAAACTATGGAATTCGTGCAAGAGACCGAGCGAATAATACAAAATATGAATAAGTTTCCACATCCATCAGATGTTCATATGACTCAAGAATCTTGTCATTTTGGAAATCCAGCTTCAATTTCATCATATCAACCTAAACTTAATCAACATCAACCTCTTGATAGTTTAGCAAGTTATCTACTTCCTAAAATTGAACTTAAAGATGAATGTGAACCTGAGCTTCAATTTAGGGATTCGAGTCTAATCCTTGAATCAATATTGACTCCTATAGTGTTACCTAAACTAAGTAACGTTCTTGAGCTAGTTTTGATTCTCATAATTCTTGAACTTGAATCGATCATTTCACCCATTCACATTCCTTCTGTGGACGAAAATCAAGATTCAATTTTATTACATCCATTTGAACTTGCCAAAACTTTTGAGAACCACCTTGACATTTTCGCAAGTTATCCTTTTCTTTAAATGAACTTGAGCTTGAAAGTGACCCTGAACCTCAAGTTGGTAATTTCATTTCACTTTTTGATTCAATAATGACTTCGGTATCTTTACCAGATTTTTTTTCTTTATTCCAGAGTCAACATTAATCCTATCCAGTACACCATGAAATTGAATCACCAATCTCTTATGATCACACTTCATTGCTGGGAAAAGTGTGTGAACATCAATTTTTGGTTCGGACCCCATTTTTGAACCAATTTTGACTCCCCCTTTTGACTCTAGATTTGATCTGAGTCAAATTCTCGAGTCGGTGTCGGTTTTTACTCTTGTTCTATTTGAGTTCAAATCAATCATCTTCCAGAATCACACTTCATTGTTGGACAAGGATGTTGAAGAAAATGACTCAGTAATTATTTTTGAAAATTAAAAATTAGATGGGGATAATTTTTTCAATAAGACCATTCATTCAATCATTATTTTACTGGGTCGTATTAGAGAGGTCATTGGTGGGTTTCTGCAAGATCCACGATATCTTGTTAGGTAGCAACGCTTGGCCCAGTCAGACCACCACTAGAATCACCACCATGAGGTAATTTTCCTTCCCTCTCCATTTGTTTCATGTATATACACATTCACGATGCATTGAGGACAATACATGAGATAAGTGTGGGGGAGGGTTTACTAACATAGTTAGTTTTACATTTTCTTTCTTTTATACTTCTTTTTAATAAAAAAATTTATAGAAACTCTTTTCTTGTCTTTTTACAAAACTTTTTGAAACAAGATAAATAGTTTTGATTTATTTTTAAGAAAATTAAGATTATCTTAGGAATTAAGAAGACCTAAAATTATGAAATTTTAAACTGATTCAAAATAATAGATCTTGTTTAAATTTTAGGATAAGGAAGTAAAATTGGAAAGATAATTTGATCTTGAATTTTTTGCCTTAGATTTATGCACTTCACACTTACATAATTTTTGGGATTGAAAAAAAGACTAAAAATGCCATAAAAGATATATATTAAAAAATGATGATAATAAAAATCACTTATTGAAGTGGGTAATTATGCATCTGGAAACATGATTATTTATACCTAAAACGGTGGATAAAAACAAAATAATCCCCTTTAGTTTTGTGGCCTTGTTTACTGAGTCCTAAACCTGAGGGATATTTTCTCATCTGGTGCCCTAAAATCATTTGGTTTGGGAGTCACTGGCTAAAAGCTCACCACCCGAGTAAATAAGAAAGCCTAAGAAAACTAAGGGAAGAAAAAAGAAAAATAAATATACACAAATCAATGACATGAAAGTTAGAGTCGATATCCTAAAAATCTTCACAGTTCACAAAGTGCATATTTTTCTAAGAGTTTTATGAAAGATCAAAGAGTCAATTCAATTTTAAATTCTTACATTTAATTTATAACAAGATTTTGCATTTCGACTTAGTTTAAGGAAGAATAATTCCTGATTGACCTCTGACCTTGGATCACTTATATTTTCGCAAAAATACTTCAACACTTTTCTCTATTTCAAAATGTATTTTCAAAAATACTTACATTTGATTTCTTTCTTTATGGATTTTGTGGGTATAATCCGCTGAAAATCCTTAGGAGATAAAACTCCTCCTCTAGGGGAAACCTAGAGGTTTAACAGCTTGTTTCACATGCTCAGTGCAATCGCGTCACCTGCGAAAGTGGTATAATAATTTTCTTAGTCTTTTGTTTTGCTCGGGATGAGCAAAATGATAAGAGTGGGGGTGTGATTAGTCTCTAATTTTGCATAACTTTTATCACATATGCATATTTATTTTGTATAAAATTCTGCTAATAAAGATTTGCTTGTTTGATCCTAGGTCATGATGTGCAATGAAGAAGAAGACCCTAAATTGCCATTTAATGGGTGATTAAAGGCCTACCAAGTAGCCATTTACCTTAGCGAGGAGATTTTGTCAGCCTAGGCATTAAATCAACATACCAGAAGATCCAACCGAAAGGGGACAGACGGGACAGCGCGCGGCGGCCTAGATGTGTCGCGGAAAGGCGGCCTGGGCCCCATTTCCTCGGCCGTACGAGCGGGCCGCGCCCGTACTTTGGATCAGGATTTGCCCTCTGACCCCCCTTCCCCTTGATGCCTATAAATACCCCCATGGGGTTCTTCAGATAGAAAAGACAGAGAGTAATGTAGTTTCTTTCCATGTTATAGTTTAGGGTAGTTTAGTTTAGGTTAGTTCTTCTTCTTTCTTTGTATTTTTCATTTCTTCTAGATCTTGTAATAGGAGAGAGAGTGATATATGGTTGAAAGTAAGAGTTCTTGTAATAGAAGGTGACAATCTATGAAAGGTTCTCTCTTTACTCTCTTTATTTTCTTTTCTCTAATCCCATTTTACATGTTTAGCTAATCTTTTCTCTCATGGAAACTAACTACTAACACTAACTAGTCTAACTTCTTACTTGATAATCCACATGAATCTAATAGCCTCTACTTAGCCTTGTTCTTATAAGAGCCATTGATGGCTCATGATGATGGATCTAACACTCTAACTCCTAACTCTCTAACAAGCTAACATTACTTTACTCCATGCTTACCTTTAGTTTTGATAGTTTAAGCGTAACTTGCACTTGTTTTGTTGAGTTGGGATGTGATGAGTTACATATGGGTCATACTTTGAAATGCTCTTGAATCAAGGACTTGATTGCCAAGGATACATGTGAGGCAATTATCACTAAGAAGTTAGTATGGTTAGTAGAGCCATTAGTAGTTAGTAGTCATGGGTTTTCTTTCTTTTTCACTTTATTTTAGAAATATTTCAAAAATCACAAATATATTCTTTTCAATGTTTCTCACTTCTTTGTGTTACACCGTACTCTTCTCTTTCCATTCTTATTTTCTTTTCTTTTCGTTCTTTCAAACATTGAAGAACCTTTAACAAACACGTGAACATACCGTGTAAGCTTCTATCACCTCCCGTCCTTGTGAATTCGACTCGTTTTAGCCTCTATGTTATAACGAAAGTATCGAGGAAGCCAAAGCGTACACACTTTAACTCTTAATTTCAAAATGACATATTTTTGTGTGCGGTTTTGCCCCGATCAGTACCCTGAAAGGGATTGCTTTTGAATGATTCATGAGGCTCCCATAAGGTTCTGTCAAGAACTGAGGTGATCTTGAGCAGCTTTTCCTTACCCGTTTCTTCGAAGATGATTCGGAGATTACCATGCCAACTATCCTGGCGACGAGGCAACGGAAAGAAGAGTCAGTTAAGCATTTGTGGAGATATTTCAGAATATGGCACTCTGATATCCCAGCGGTATGACCTAAGCCACCTTGGTGGAAACATGCCACCACAATTTGCAAACCTTGCTCCAAGTTCAAATAGGAGTAGCTGAAAGTCGTACCTGGAAGCAGTTGATCCAGCAAGGCGAGCAGGCAAAGGAGATTATCACCAAGATTAAGGTAGAAGAAAACAAGCCCAGACCTGAGAAGTTGACAAAGTGCTACCAGAAGCATCTTTTCAAGCTAAAAGAAAGGACACACTGGCGATAGAGATGAAGTCTCCCTCTGCCCCAACCACCTAGAGAGGGTAGCTCTTCAAACCAGCCACGCGCCAACATGTAGTACTTCTTCAAGGACGAGTATGTCGATTCGTTGTTCAAGTTACTCAATAAGAGCAACAGACTGAAGCTTTCTGAAGCTAGGCATCCTGAGGAGGTAGGCAAGACCAATAATCCCAATTACTGCTTGTATCACATGATGCTGGGGCACCCTGCGAAGAGTTGCTACATCTGCAAAGACATCCTTCAAGTTTTGATTGATGCAGAGGTGTTCAAGCTCTACCCGGAGCAGAAGAAAGTGACAGCTAACATGACGTCATTCCTTCAGTTCGAGGTACAGCATCTAATGCCAGCTGGAGTAGTTCTCATCTCGACAGGGGAACTAAGGGTGGTCAATACAGATCTCTGTAACTCTCGGTTCCCAATATACGTATGTCAATACTGGTATCAGAGCAGGCTTTATTTTAATTCCATATTTTGGGACTCTGGTCGAGCCAGGCCAGGCCCAGCCTGGCCTGGTCGGGCTCAGCCAGACCAGACTGGGTCTGGGCATAGACCCAGTCCGGGTCTGTATACAGACCCGAGTTTGGTCAGGTCAGACCTGGCCTGGTCTGCACTGTGCTGTGCACTGTACTGTGCATAGTTCAGTGTTATTTTTTTTGATTGCAAATAAATTTCTAAAAATAAATTAAAAATCATGATAATTAGGAGGCATATCCTAGGTGTTCTACAAAATTTTATTGTGATTATAGCATGCATTTTATAAGGTGAAATTAAAGCTAACATGTAACACATACTACGTGTTCGGTGAAATGCCACAACGAACTAAATTCTACAAAAATGCAAAATAAAATACCTGGAACGTGGCCACGGGAGGTGGATAGTTGTCTGTTCTAAGGAATGTAGGAAGTCCCCTATAGTGATATGTGGTAGAGAGTTCTAACCGACCTGATAGTCATAAACGACTCTGGGTTTGAGGTTGTCTTGGGTATGGACTGGTTGGGCACTTCCTATGCTCTCATTGACTGTAGGAAGAAGAAAGTTACTTTTCGGGTCTCCAGTCATCCAGAGTTTGAATTCAATGCTGGGGATGTAACTCTGGAGCAAGCCCAATTCAAGAAGAGGCAATTAAAGGGGGTGCTAGAGTCCTTGAGCTCTAAGGAGCAAGTTAATATATCTGAGGTGGTATGTGAATTTCTTGACATCTTTCCTGAGGATCTCCCTGGACTTCCCCTTGTTCGAGAGATTGAATTTAGTATCGAAATCATGCCTAGAACAGCCTCTATTTCCAAGGCGCCGTACCATAACTTCGATAGAACTAGCGGAACTGAAGAAGCAGATTCAAGATTTGCTTGATAAGGGGTTAATCTGACCGAGTGCTTCACCCTGGGGCGCTCCGGTCCTTTTAGTTAAGAAGAAGCCAGCGACTATGCATTGATTACCGGGAGCTGAATCATGTCACAGTCAATAATAAGTATCCCTTACCCCAATTGATGATCTCTTCAATCAACTGGGTGGAGCCACAGTATTCTCTAAGTTAGATCTCCGTTCTGGTTATCACCAAGTGCGGGTGAAAGCTAAAGATATATCTAAGACTGCTTTTCGGATGCGATATGGACATTTCAAATTCCTTGTATGCCATTCAGAGTCACCAATGCTCCTGTGGTATTCATAGACTTGATGAATCGCGTCTTTGCTCCATACTTAGATCAATTTGTCGTGGTCTTCATTGATGATATCCTAATCTATTCTAAGACCGAAGAGGAGCACGCTGAGCACTTGAGAATTGTCCTACAAACTCTAAGAAAAGAGAAGTTATATGCAAAGCTTAGTAAATGCTCTTTTTGGCTAGACCATGTCTCATTCCTCGGGCATATCATATCTGGGGATGGCATCTCGGTGGATCCATCCAAAGTAGAAGCTGCCAGAGATTGGCAAATTCCTAAGTCTGTCACGGAAGTGAGAAGTTTTCTTGGACTAGCTGGCTACTATCGTTGGTTTGTCCAAAATTTCTCCAAGATCGCTGAGCCTCTAACCAAGCTTACTAGAAAGAAAATGAAGTATCGGTGAACTGAGGAATGTCAGTTAGCATTCGAGGAACTGAAGGATCGATTGACGACAGTGCCAGTTCTAGCAATTCCAGATGGATCTGGGGGGATGGTGATACATAGTGATGCTTCTGGGCGAGGCCTAGGTTGTGTGTTAATACAACGAGGCAGAGTGATATCATTCGCCTCAAGACAACTGAAGCGCCATGAGAGGAATTACCCAACTCATGATCTGGAACTAGCGGCGGTCATCTCGCCCTTAAGGTATGGAGATACTATCTTCTCGGGGAGCGTGTGGAGATATTCACAGATCATAAGAGTCTCAAGTACATTTTTACCCAGAAGGAGCTCAACATGTGTCAGAGAAGATGGCTAGAGCTCATGGCAGACTATGATGTAGATCTGCAATACCACCCCGGTAAGGTGAATGTAGTTCCTGATGCTCTCAGTAGGAAGCCCTCTTTCATGTTGATGACTCAACAGAAGGAGATGCAGGAAGAGATCATTAGGTTAGACTTGGAGATCATTCTACCAGGAGATATTAGGAGACTCATGACCTTGGTGACTCAACCATCTCTGATCGAAAATCAAAAGGTTCAGAAGGAAGACCCTAAGTTGCAAAAGATCAGAGAAGAAATGGAAGCCAGATTAAGGCAGGATATAGTCATCCATGCAGATGGTTCGCTTCGGTTCGAAAGCAGACTCTGTGTACCATCTGGGGAAGTTCGAAGGGAGTTGCTCTCTGAAGCTCACAGTTCCCCTTATTTGGTTCACCCTGGGGGTAATAAAATGTACAGAGATCTCGAGCAATACTTTGGTGGCATGGGATGAAGAGAGAGATAGCTCGATTCGTAGCCCGTTGCCTTGTATGCCAACAAGTCAAGGCGGAACACCAGAGGACGGCCGGGCTGCTACAGCCACTCCCTATTCCCAAATGGAAGTGGGAGAATATCACCATGGACTTTGTTGTAGGCCTGCCTAGGCGTCCAAGAGGGAACAAACTATATGGGTGATCGTGAACTGACTCACTAAGAGTGCTCACTGTATATCTTTCAGAGTCGGACAGTCCACAGAAGCACCGGTAGAGAAGTACATGTAGGAAATAGACAGACTGCATGGAGTCCCTGTTAGTATTGTTTTTGATAAAGACACTAGATTTGTGTCGCATTTCTGGGATAGTCTCCAGAGGAGCTTAGGCAGCAAGTTAAAGTTCAGCACGACATTCCATCCTCAGACTGATGGCCAATCAGAAAGAACCATCCAGATTCTAGAGGATATGCTTAGAGCCTGTATACTAGACTTTAAGGGATCATGGGATGATCATCTACATTTAGTGGAGTTCTCCTACAACACAACTATCAGACTAGTATCCAGATGGCTCCATTTGAGGCATTCTATGGGAGGAAGTGTAGATCTTCTGTATACTGGGATGACATTGGTGAAAGAAAGCTGCTTGACCCAGACCTGATTTTGCAAACAGTAGAGAAAGGTTGCTAAGATCAAGAAACATATGAAAGCCGCTCAAGATCGTCAGAAAAATTGGGCCGATGCTAAGAGAAGACCCTAAGAGTTTGCAGTAGGTGACCATGTATTTCTTAAGATCTCACCAACTCGAGGGGTTATTAGGTTCAGCTGCAGTGGGAAGTTAAGTCCCAGATACATTGGACCTTTTGATATCATTGAGCGAGTCGGAGAAGTAGCATACCGGGTGGCCTTACCTCCAGCACTAGATAGTGTTCATGACGTATTCCACACTCTCAATTAAGGAAGTACGACCAGGACGACCAACATATCCTGGACTATTCAGATCTGAGACTGAACCACGATCTATCCTATGAGGCTCAACCAATCCGCATCATCGACAAGAAGGAGAAGGTTCTGAAGAACAAGACCATTCCTCTGGTACTGGTGTCTTGGGATCCAAACTCTCCTGGGGATTCCACCTGGGAACGGAAAGATGAGATCAGAGCTAAATATCCTTATCTCTTCTCAGGTAATTTATCTCACTTCTAGCTATCTATTCATCACCTTATAGCTTAGAATACTCTTCTCCTTGTTTACTTTTTACTTTAATTTTGAGAATGAAATTTTTATAAGGTGGGTAGGATTGTAACCCTCGGTTCCCAATATGTATCAATACTGGTATCAGAGCCAGGCTTTATTTTAATTCCGTATTTTGGGAAGCAGGGCGTGACATCCTCACCACCAACGGGAGAAAGATCTCGTCCTGTTCCTACTCCTCAAGAAGAGATCATATGGGTTCATCCTGACCTCATGGAAGGCCAGCAGTGGACTACTGTTACCAACAGGAAGTCCAAAGGCAAAGTAAAAGTTTTTCCTTGCAATGTGGTGTGTGATTCCTCCTGAGAAGTGAAAACTGATGTCCCCTCGCTAACTGATTCGGAGGAGGAGACATTGTCCTTGCTGCAGAACCGAATGCACCGCTCATGGCAGAGACCCGCTCAGGTCTGTCGTACTTGAAAAAGTACGATGAAATGGTGATAAATCCACCTAAACTCACCCAAGAGCCAACCAAGAAATCCATGAAGCAACCCGTTGAGAAGCAAAAGGAGCTTCGGTACACCAAAGTTCTCCCGAAAGACAAACGGAGGGATCTTCAGTAACTTATCGCTTTGATGTTTTGGCTTAACTAGCCAACAATCCCGACTAGAATTACCCTCTATAAGCTCCAGAGATTGTCCAAGTCAACAAGAGAAGCTCTGAGAGAAGCGACGATGTTGAGTCCTCATGGCCCGAATTTCGGCTAAACTAGAGGAGGAAGATGAAGAAAACTGCCTTCACGTCTCTCAAAATGTCCCCTGCATAACCTTCACTTTAGACGATTTGCAGATTAAGAGGAAACAAGATAGGCCCCTGTACTTCTTAGGGTATATTGAATCATCTGAGGTGAGCCACATTCACGTGGATCCAGGATCCGCGTTGAGTATCATGCCCCGTCGAACATGCAGCACTTGGGAATCTCCACTCATCGATTGAGCACCACTCAAACTACCATTTACGGCTTTAATACTAATGGTACACGCCTGATGGGAATGATTAAATCAAATGCCAAATCGGGAACCTAAGATCTGAGGTGATGTGCTATATTATTGACGCCGAGCAGTTCATATAGTTTGCTGCTGGGAAGACCATGGATTCATCGGAACTCCATCGTTCCCTCTACTCTCTATCAAGTCATGAAGTATGTTGACGGAGATGGAAAGTCCGAACGATGATCCGAAAGGCATCCGTTCAAGGGGGTAGAGAAGTACTTCAAAGACTCTCTCTTGTACCAGGATTCTCTGGAAACAGACGAGAATCCTCAGCCAGAGGAACTGGACTTAGTAATGAAGCTGATGTCGAGTCAGTGGCAGAAGAAGAATGTCATTGGGAGCTGAATTCACTTGTAACGAGCATTAATAAGCTTGATGTCAATAACACCGCCAATATGTAGGCGAGTGGTATATTAATGAAGAGTTAGATTTTCTTATTTTTCTGTGTTAGCTTCTGATTCCATGCCATCAGATACTAGTACCAATATAGATGATGACCCCTGGTCGGCAATAGATGCCGTGACATCATTGCATGTACTAGTGAGATCATCTCTCATGGCATATCAAAGTATCAGTGAAGCGCAAGGGTCCTTCTTCGAGGTTCCAGTAAGACGCAAAGGTCAAAAATTGATCTTTTTCGGGAGAGTTGAATCCAAACCAACAATTTGCAAAGACTCAGAAAGCGGACTGAACTCACACAACTCTCTCATTACAAGCCAAATGTACTCAGATGATGGAGAACATGGGTATGACCTAACAAGTGGTCTTGGCTCAACTTTGGCAAAGAAAGGTGAACACTGCTTCGATCCTTTATTTCAAAGGGAAAGTCCCTGATTATTATCACCAAACTCGCAGGACATTGGGCTATGTGTCAACTCCAATCCCCTCAGCCTTTGAGTCTGAGGAGTCATTATATCATAATCACTCATCAAGCACATCATCGTGGGAATCAGATGTCAGTGTTGGCAACATCTTTAAAGACTTTTCGGTAAATATGGTTTCAACGAGCCACTCGGAAGATGGAGAGGAAGACATGACCCAGTGGATACAGATCCTTGGATCAAATACCTAAATATTTCCTGGGATATTCGCTTTGAACAACGCGAACCACCCACAGAGGATAAGATAACTCAGATTAATCTGAGAGATGAGGCCAATTCTAAGCCCATCTTTATAAGCGAAAGCTTATCACCTCCCAAGAAGGAAGATCTAATATCTCTCGTGTGAGAGTATATAGATGTTTTTGAATGAAACTACGAGGATATGTCTAGATTCAACCCTCAGATGGCTATGCATCTCCTTAACATCAATCCGGATGTGAAGTCCGTCAAGCAACACCAATGACGATTCCGCACAGAGATAATGGAAGCAATTAAGTCAGAAGTCAAGAAGCTTATAGACCCCAGTTTCATCAGGGAAGAACAACACCTGATTGGGTAGCTAATATCGTCCCCATCACCAATAAGAATGGGAAGATCCGAGTTTGCATTGACTTTCGTGACCTAAATGAAGCTTGTCCGAAAAATGAGTTTCCTCTTCCAATCAGAATGTCATGATCGACAACACGTGTGGGTTTGAACGGATGTCCTTCATGGATGGATTCTTTGAACACAATCAAATTAAGATGTACCCCGTCGACGACAAGCATACATCCTTCAGAATACCACTAGGGGTGTACTGCTATACTGTGATACCCTTCGGATTGAAGAATGCAGGGGTGACATGTCAGAGAGTTATGAATGAAATTTTTCAAGAGCATATACGTAAAATAGTGGAATGCTACATAAACAATATTGCAGTGAAAAGTCAAGCCAAAGGCGATCACATAGCAGATCTAAAAATACTATTCGATATCATGTGGGCACATCAATTGAAGATGAATCCCACCAAATCCTGCTTGGGGGTAGCCAGCGGTAAATTCTTCGGGTTTGTTGTGACATCCAAAGGAATCCATCTCGACCCAGAAAAAGTCCGCGCCATTCAAGAAATACAGCCTCAAGAAATCTTAGAGAGCTTAGAAAATTGCAAGGGCACTAGCCTACATCCTGAGGTTTATCTCAAATCACTCAGGACGATGCCAACCTTCACCAAATTGATGAAAAAGGGTGTTTCATTCATCTGGGACGATGGTTGCCAACAAGCGATCGAGAAAATCAAGCGGTACCTCACGCATCCACCTATACTTACAGCTCCGGTGTCAAGAAAACCTTTCCTGATCTACGTTTAAGCTATGGATCATTCTCTAGAGCTTTACTAGCCTAGAATAATGATCAGGGACATGATCATGAAATCTATTACCTGAGTAGACATGATTGGAGCTGAACATCGATACAATCAGATCGAAAAAAGAATGCTTGGTGTTGGTGTTCATCCAGAAGATGCGGCACTACATAAAGGGCTAAACTATATACATCATATCAAAAGTCAATCCTTTAAGATTGCTTATGACGACGTCATCTTCACTGAATGGTCGATTAGCGAAATGGGCCATATTGCTCTCTCAATATGAGATGTATTTTCTTCCACAAAAAGCTGTGAAGGAACATGTAGTGATAGACTTCTTGGCTAAACATCCAGATCCAAGAATGACCAAACTTTATGAAGATCCCCCTGATGAGATCGCTGAAGTTTGCATGACCCAGTTGACTTTTGAAAAACAGGTATGACAATTATTCTTCGACGATGCATCAAGAATGGGTCCTTGAGGAAATATCATAGCGAGAGTGGGGTAGTACTTGTCTCCCCATAGAACTACGTACTCCCTCATGCATTCTTATTAATAGAGCCCTGTTCCAATAATGTAGCGGAATACAATGCTCTCTTGATCGGGATGCAAAACACCGATGAGATTGGCATTAAAAATCTTGAAGTGTATGGTGATGCAAAGCTCATTGTTAATTAGGTTCGTGGGAAGTATGAAGTCTGATATGAAAACTTAGTGCTCTATCACAACGTAACCATCCACATGACGGAGAAGTTCAAAGCTTCTACATTAACCATGTACCTTGCCAGAAAAATACACATTCAGATGTACTGGCGTCTCTCGCTGCTTCCTTAGCTCTTCCAGCTAGAGCGACAGAGAAAGTACTCGTCTACAGCCATGACCTGTACTATCCAAAGCTCGTCTTTGAAGATGATCAAACTCTAACAGGAAACCTTTAAGTTAAAAAAGCTCTAGAGATTTCAGCTGGTCCAGAGCTGAGGGATTGGCGATTTCCATACATCGTCTACGCCTTGTACGACATTCTGCCCGATGAATCTAAAGAGGCGGCTGCCATTAGAAGAAAAGCCCCTAAATGCTACTACAATGTGATCATAAGAATACTATATCGTCGATCACAGATGGATCCTTCTCTGCTGGCTATCACATAAAGAGGCACAGGAAGCACTCAAAGAGGCTCATGACAGTATGTGCAAAGCTCACTAAACCTGATCTAAAGCTTGGCGATCGACTTCGAAGACTTGGATATTATTGGCCAAAGATGATCCCTGACGCCATCGCTTACGCTAAGCTATGCCACGCTTGTCAGATCCATGGTAACTTCATTCATCAGGCACCAGGACATCTTCGTCCTATGACCTTTTTCTGGCCATTTGAAATATAGAGAATGGACATGGTTGGTCCTATCAGCCCACCTTCATTTAAAGGATATCATTTATCTTAGCCATAAAGGCTATCCCTCTGAAGGAGATGAAGACATCCGATGTGATCAAGTTCATCAAACATCACGTGATCTACCGCTTTAGCGTGCCACAATAGATCATCCACAATAATGGGCCTCATCTCGTCAGCCAAATATTCTAGAAATTTTGCAATAAGTTCAAAGTCCAAAGTGTGTCTTCAATGACATACTACCCAGCCGCCAATGGCCTTGCAGAAGCTTTTAACAAAATCATTGGGAAGCTTCTCAAGAAGTTCATTTCAACAAGTCAACGCGACTGGGATGACAAATTAGGTGAATGCTTATGGGCTTATTGCACAACGGTGAGAACCCCGACGAAAGTTATACCGTTCTCTTTGGTGTAAGGGTGTGAAACCGTACTCCCACTAGAAATTCAGATTCCACCCTGCGCGTTGCTTGACAATAGAGATGACAGATAAGGAGAAGCATCGACTGCGACTCCAGGAGCTGGAAGCTTTGGACGACAAATGCCTGCAATTTCAATAGCAAATCAAGCTTTACCAAGCTCGAATTTCTAGAGCCTTTAACAAGAAAGTCAAGGAGCAGACTTTCAAAAAAGGCGATCTCATCTTGGCTGTTAGAAGACCCATGGTGATGACACATAAGACGAAAGGAAAATTCCAACCCAAGTGGGAAGGACTATTTGTGGTGGAGTCAATCTATTCAAATGGAGCATATCACTTGATAAATCCAGAAGGCGATATACTTATGATGCCAATTAATGGCAAATTTTTGAAAAAAAATACTACCCTTGATCATATTAACATTAAACCTGTGATCATTGGGTCAAGTATGTATGACGCTTGCATCAAATGCACTTCCCGAAATTCTCGATCAATAACTATGCTTTACTCAACACGAGCATAATAGTCCTCATTATTCAACAATATTCGGCGACAAGTGGGACCAGCGTTGATGACCAAACATCGTTGAAGTTTTAATCCGGCACATAAGCAGCTGGTTAAGTGGAATGGTTGAGTGAACAATGTAGGGAAACACGATCCAATTCTCGATAGAATTGAGTTGATGAAAGAAACTAACTGAGTTTTGTTTTGTTACTCTTCTTTAGAGGCTATCAAAATTCAACGCCTCTGACAGCTAAGGATAGGGGAAAATATTGAGTCCAACATAAGTTCTCAAAACTCATCATGCTGAGAGAAATAGCATGGCTAACCCAACTCAAATGGTAGTTGGTAATGGCATATCAATTTGTTGATAGTTGAGAGTTTGCTAAAAATCCTAAAGGACTTGGTCCCGCATTCCCATCCAAAATCCCTTACCAATTCCCTTCCACAGAATGATAGGACAACAAAAATACATGTGTCCATTTTCCCAACAAAATGAGTACATACTTGTCTCGTAACAGTAACCTCTGACAAGTCATTTTCCTTAATCCTCAACTGGATTTGTCAAGTTAATATTACACCTCTGATAATTTATTCTATCTCTCCACCAAAGTCTCCTACCAATTCCCTACCAAGTTGTGGTAGGCCCACAAACTCAAACGCTGTTATGTTAACACCACACCTCTAAAAGTGAAAAGTTTCAATACTCCTCAGCGAGTATAAACTTCTACTACTTGACTCTCTTACACGGAGTCACAAGTCCTAAAAATTGTCAAGTTAACACTATACCTCTCACAATTCAAACTTCACTTGTCAATTCTCGTTAATAGAATGGCAAGTCCTCAAAAGTGCTCATATCGCAAATCAACTCTTATCATGTTAACATTATACCTCTGACAAATTACTGTTAAGTTTAATATAACACCTCTAACAGTAATCAAGTTGCTGCCAAATTTAACATTAAATCTTTGACAGTCACTTTTCTCAGGCTTCTATATCGAAGCTGAGACGAGCGATGCTAAGGTTAACATCACACCTCTAGAATCTAATTCATTGTTAAGTTCAATAATACACCCATAACAATGACTTTCCCTCAAACTTTTATATCAAAATCGAGATGACCAATGTACAAAAACTATACCGCTAGCATTACCCCCACTGTTAAGTTGAACACTACACTTATGATAGCGGTGTCTTCAGTTTTTCCAACGAAACTGAAATTCTTATGGAGTTAAGTTAACAGTACACCTTTAGCTCACATCCTTATCAAGTTAAATTACACCTCTGACAAGATTCAATCCAATCCATTAAGTTAATTTCACACCTCGACGGCAAAGAAATACTTAGATTCCCGACGGGTCTGATCTTACTTATTATTCTCGTCAATAGAAGTCAGGTCCACTCAGAATCACTGTTAGGTTAATATCACACCTTTAACCTTGTTCTCTATACTCCCCAACCAAGTCTTAATTACGTTAATACTAAACCTCTGATGATAGACCCAATCACAATTCCCTGTGGAGTAAAAACTTCACTTATCATTCTCATTCATAGATGGCAAATCCATAAATATGTTCCATTTCTGTCAAATTAATATCACACCTATGACAGTAACCTTTTTGAATCCTTTAAATGGAATTTTCCAACTTTGAGTTATTAAGTTAAAATATTACACCTCTAGCAAATCGAAGGTAATCACTTGTCTGATTTTAAATACAAAAAGAAAGTCAAGACAAATAAAAAGGCAGGAAAAAGTGTCACTTTTATTGATATTCAAAAATGTGAAAGTGATACAAAATGCTCTCTTATCCAATAAGATTGAGTTTTACAACAAAAGAGTACAAAGAAGTCTCTCTTGCTCAGCGAACGGATGCACTCACTCTTTGAAACATCAAAGATAACACAAAATTTGTCTTCTTGACTATGGCCGAAAGCAGCAGATCAACTTTCTCTCCTCTTGAGAACAATGGTGTTTCTTAGAGTCGAAATGCAAAGGAGCATTCTGATTCCATCCGACCAACTGGTGCGAAGATTTTCTCAAGATCGTAATCCTTTGCTTAGTGAAAAGTGGTAATACACCTAGAGGGGGTGAATAGGTGTATGGCTAATCTAATTACAAATGATGCGGAATTAAAAACTAATTACAACACACTAAGTGTAACTAAAGAGTGTAGTGAAGGGCTCTGGACGAATTCCTCTTGATTCCTCTAAATAAGAGTTGAGGTGCTATATGAACCTCTCTTGGTTCAACCCTAGTGAGGCACACAATCAATACCAAGCATATATATGATATGAACAATATGAAGCAATGCACAATATAAGAGAGAGAGTTTAGAGATAGTGGATCAATCGCAAACACCGAGATATGTTTCGAGGTTCAAGCAACTGCTCTACGTCCACACCTTCACACAGAAGGATTTCACTATAAGTCCACACAGGACCTCCCACACAGGGAACCTCCACCAAGGATTTGGTAATACAAACTTAGGAGTGCACAACTCCTCTCTCCAACAACAACCACCTCTGCACAAAGAGGCAAGACACAAAGCCAAAACAATAATTACCTCACACAAGAGGGATAGGCACTAAGCCAAACAATAATCACCTCTAAACAAGAGGGATAAGACACTAAGCCAAACAACAATCACTTCTATACAAGAGGGATAAGGCACTAAGACAAACTCCAACCACAATCTCCTCTTCACAAGAGGGATAACCATAAACCCAAATCACAATCTCTATCACCTCTACACAAAAGGGATAAACAAACTCAAAGCTAAGAGATTATAACACTAGGTGGTCTCAATGAACCACAAACCAATTTTCCTCACAAAAATAAGATCCTATCGATAGGATAAAGATAATAGCTCAAGTGTGAGAAAACAAGGAGTTTGGAAATTAAAACACAAAGAAAAATACATAAAAAAAAATACTACAAGATGATAGAAACAAAGATCAAAACCAATTTCTCAAATACTCTATTTTTCTTGATTTTTTCAACCCTTAAAAACAAATAAAAAGATAAATCTTTTAACCACAAAAACTCTTTCAAACTTACTGAAAAAACTTATAAGATGGGAAGAAAAGCTCTAGAAATTCTTGGTGAAATCAGCCCAAGAGATGGCTATTTATAAGCCAATCTAAAAAACTAGCCGTTGGCAGGCTGAAAGGGCAGAAATGCCCTTCCGGTCGACCGCCCAGTCGACCGGCGCAAAGGTCATATTTCTGACCGTTGTGCCTCCGGTCGACCGCACCCGAGACTTGGATGCTTTTAGTCGGTCGACCCCGCGGTCGACCGACCTACTTGGCTGGTCCGTGCACGTATTAGTGTGCACATCGGTCGACCGATCCAGCCGACTGACTTCTGGTCTGATCGACCATCCGTCGCTGCCAGCACAGTCTGGCTGAAATTATAAGACTGAAAACTTAGTTAATTAAATACCAATCAAATCCCATAAATACACATAAATTTTATAAAAATATGTTCCTGTAAGATCTTTGACTAACAACTATGTATGACCAAAAATCAACACATATTACAAATTATTTGAACCATTTTTGTGATATAAAATTTTTGGCCTAAACAAAAACGGTATTTTCCAAAAACCAACTTTGAAATGAAATTCATTTTCCCAAACTTGTATAAAAACAAAAACAAGATATTTAACACTCTTTTTAAAGCATATTGTGTATGGATATAATCTAATACACATGTGCATTATATATCTATGTTTTTGACATGGAATCTAAAAAAAGGTTTTGTTAAATACAGAACTCTAAAACACATGATAGGATCCTCAAAATAATTTTTCCAAATATGTAAAGCACAGATGTATATAGATCAAATCCAATATACATTAAACCATGTAAACTTATTTTGATTCTATCTATTCATGAAAATCATATATATGTCTATATAAAATCAAAACCGGTTAAATCGAAAATCAAACATATCAAACTTGTGTGCGTATGAACTTGAGCATATCAATACAATCTATTTTTACATAAGATCTAAACACAAACTAAACTTAAGCAAGCCGAAGTCTTCTTGTCGATCTTCATCATCAAGATGACTCAATCCAAACACGATCCAACAAGCTTGACTCCAACCGAGTGCTAGATGCGATCTTGACGCGCGAGCTCTTGACTCTACACGTATTAGCTCCAAAAACTCCTTTGTTAAAGTTAAACACCTACTATGATCTTGATCAAATATCTGAGACTAATAAAACACAAGATCATTAGTACTGTAACTACATGAATTAATCATCATCAAAACTGGAGCGATGGGCCTTGGACCAACAATCTCCCCCTTTTGATGATGACAAAACTCATGGAGTTAAATATGCATGAATTAAAGTTAAGCTTCATAGAAGCTTCCCCTTAACTCATGCATAGCAATAAACAATAAAGATATTCAATAAAGTGTATAAACTAAACAAAACATATATGTATAAATAGAGATTAAAACATGCATATATAAACTCACCAAATTCTTCTCCCCCTTTTTATCAATTCATCAACAAAGGGGTGAGGAAAAATCAAACAATAAAGATATATATGCGATATACATTCATGAAGAGGAGAGACGTAAAGTTAACTCCCCCTGCATACATGCATTTACATGAAAAGAGATGACTAGACCCTAACCACATAAAGCATAATATACAATGTATAAGTGGAGATGTGAAGCTCCCCCTACACACGTGTATCACATAAAGAAGAGAGGTCAAGCTCCTCAATGTGAGATACACTCAATATGAATCTATATATAAAGGAGATGTTAAGCTGCCCTTGCATATAAACAATGCATATCAAAAAGAATTTTGAAAACCACTTTTAAACATAATTATGAAATTTCTTAAAGTCAACAAAATAAATTTTGATATCAATGAAATCAAATTGTAGTTGACAAATCAAAAGTCAGTACCACGTGCAAAAAAAAATTTTAAAGTACCAATAGATTATACCAATTGAAAATCAAATTTTAGATACCAATAGTAAATTTTGATACCAATTGAAAATGAAACATTGTAAGTTTTTGATACCAATGAAATATCTTGTAAATTTTTGATACCAATTGAAAGGTAAAATATGAAGTATATTTTAATACTAATTGAAATACCAATTGAAATGATTAGCAATTGAATTACCATTGAAAACAATGCATAAGCTCATAAAGATACCAATTAATATTTAAAATTAGTCAAGCTTAGTATAAACATAATTTGTGCTTTAACAATGTAAAGTTATTGTAAACAAGCACAATCAAATTATATATATGTATGTATGAAAAGGATAATACCAATTGAAATTGATACTAATTAAAATTTGAAGCATACATATATAGGAAACATATATGAGTATATAAAAAATAGAATTTTCATTAAAATCATGTATATCTCATAGCTACCTCTCTTTCATGCACAAGTTTAAATAGATTTTTAATTTTGAGCATCCAAGGCATGGTCGCCCATCCATCCGCTCTTAGAAGGTAGGGGTTTTCCAAAAATAAGAGTTTGATAATAGTTTAATAAGTTTGAAAATCACTACCAATTGAAGAATAAAGACTAGCTTAAAGATAATTTTTAAAAACTAGTGCGAAATCCTTCAAGTAAGGAATAAAACATGAATATATCCGTGAAAATATGTAAGTCACACGATCATCGATACTCAAATAGTAATAAAACACATATATGCTCATGAAACAAAAATCATGAGTAAAGAAAAATAATGTGAATGTAAAAATCATGTAATCAACAAAATCATGAAAATAGGCAATGAAGCTCAATGAAGTTCCTTCATAAACATGAAAAACATAAAAATTTAATTATTCATCAAAATAATACAAAATTTAAGGTATATGTATGTTTTGTCTAAACTAGAATTATACATACATATCCAAACACAAGTGAGTCCACACTAGTTTTGCATGAAAAGCAATTGACTCTAAAATAGACATGTATATCTAATAGTTTTAGAAAAAATTAACATATACAAGAAGCTAAACACATTCCTATGAAAACATGTACAACAACAGGAATACAAGTTAGAGTGTAAGAATGATCAAAACTAGGCTATACAAGTACATCTAATGAGTACAAATGCGCAACATAGCACAAACATATAATAATCAAATGTGGCTCACTAGTTGTATAAGTATAAATACAAGTTTTAATGAAAACTATATCTAAATAAGTAATCAAAACATAAAGCATAAAAAAAAACATAATTCAATATGATCATTATGTTAAATGCACATGTTCTAGATTAGGATATACACAATAACTAAAGTATAGTTAGAACACAAAAAATGTAAATCTATATGAACATTGGTGTATCTCAAAGAGTATCTATGTGTATCACATGTCAATTTACATTGCATCTACCATGATGAACATGAAAAATCAAAATATGCTAAAAATCGATCAATATGAGCATGTAATCAAAATGGAGTTAGAGATAATTACCAAAACCATTAAGGCTAATCTCTATATCTCCAAACTATGGCGGTCCTCCCATCAAACATCCCTTGAAAGTGATGCATCCAAAAGTGTCACCATTTAGTTCGGAGCACATACACCATCAAGGCACCAATGCCTCTCACGTCATGTGAGAGCCCACACTAACATTTAATACAATAGGAGTAGATTTTGGTACCCATACCTTATTGGGTCCACGGGGGTTAGCATCTTTCCTAATCCAAATAAATTTATTAGCAAAATTTGAAACATTTAATCTATCATAACAAAATTTTATAAGGTGGCCCTTATGTCCACAATGTGTACAAGTGTACACATGAGCATACATAGTGTCATGTGTGTGAGCATGATGAGCATGTGTATGTCATGAATTGTGTGCATGTATATGTGGTTCAAGTTTCTGCGAAACATGGATTCCAAATGTGTGTGGCTCATAGCATATTGGCTCAAAGTGGAGCCCAAACAATCAACACTCTTCTTTAACATACTTATCTCATTTTCAACATTAGATGAAGTGGAGCATGCAATAGATACACTAGATGGTGAAGCTATAGTAGCATGGCAAACATGTGAATCTAAATTATTTTTCAAAGATTTATTTCATTTTAAATCAAATCTAATTCTTTTGAAATTAAAGCAATTTTATTTTTCAAAGAATTGTTCTCTTTTAAAATAATATCGAGTTTTGAAGACAAAGCCTCATTTTCTTCAAAAACATCATCACAATCATTCTTATTCTTTAAGATTTTGTTTTCATTTAGAGTAAGGTCAAGTTCGGATTTCAAGGAGTCCCTTTTACTTGAAATCTCATCCTTCTCTTTGAAAATCAAATCAAGTTTTGAAAACAAATCTTATTTTCTTCTTTAATTTAAAGCTTTTCTTTTTCAAAACTTTATACTTTTCAAACAAGTTTTCACAGATAGTTCTTCATTTAATGCATCGGCATCCATAATGTTACACTGAAGAACTAGCACTATAATCTAGTTGAGTGTCCGAGTTTGCCTCAAGGGAGTCATTCCCTTAGACAATGTAGCAAGCATCATCAGACTCATCTCCACTAGATTCTTTCTCCATAATGTTTGTCGTTTGTAACTTGGGAGTGTCAATGTGTTCCACACTGCAAAAGCGGAATCACAATCAGAAATCATAGATAAATATTCTTTGCTAAGTGAGTATTTTAGTGCATCTAGGGCTTGTGCATTGGTCTCAATATACTTGGTATTACCAAAATAGGTTATCTTGGCACGGCCAGATAGACATGCAAACCTAGGGCTTATAAATAAGCACTCATTCTAAGCTTTCCTATATCGATGTTAGAAAACATCAAACATGGGAGGGGTAAGGTGATCCATGAGTGTATGTAAGCAAAATATGTGTGCAAATGCAAATATAGATTAGCAAGCCAAGATCTCACTCTTAGGTGATTAAACCTAATATCAGGAGCGTAGGCTCTGATATAATTGAAAATACACCTAGAGGGGGTGAATAGGTGTATGGCTAATCTAATGACAAATGATGCGGAATTAAAAACTAATTGCAACACACTAAGTGTAACCAAAGAGTGTAGCCGAATTTTCCGTGAAGGGCTCTGGATGAACTCCTCTTGATTTCTCTAAATAAGAGTTGAGGTGCTAGTTGAAGCTCTCTTGGTTCAACACTAGTGAGGCATACAATCAATACCAAGCATATATATGATATAAACAATATGAAGCAATGTACAATATAAGAGAGAGTTTAGAGATAGTGGATCAATCGCAAACACTGAGATATGTTTCGAGGTCCGAGCCACTGCTCTACGTCCCCGCCTTCACACAGAAGGATTTTCACTATAAGTCCACATAGGACCTCCTACACAGTGAACCTCCACTGAGGATTTGGTAATACAAACTTAGGAGTACACAACTCCTCTCTCCAATAACAACCACCTCTACACAAGAGGTAAGGCACAAAGCAAAAAAACAACAATCACCTCATACAAGAGGGATAACGTACTAAGCCAAACAACAATCACCTCTATACAAGAGGGATAAGGCACTAAGCTAAACTTCAACCACAATCTCCTCTTCACAAGAGGGATAACCACAAACCCAAATCACAATCTCTATCACCTCTACACAAAAAGGATGAATACAAACTCAAAGCTAAAGAGATTACAATACTTGGTGGTCTCAATGAACCACAAACCAATTTTTCTCACAAAAATAAGATCTTATAGATAGGATAGAGATGATAGCTCAAGTGTGAGAAAATAAGGAGTTTGGAAATCAAAACACAAAGAAAAATACTTTGAAAAAATACTATAAGATGATAGAAATAAAGATCAAAACCAATTTCCCAAATACTCTATTTTTCTTGATTTTTTAACCCTTGAAAATAAATAAAAAGATAAATTTTAACCACAAAAACTCTTTCAAACTTGTCGAAAAACTCTTATAAGATGGGAAGAGAAGCTCTAGAAATTCTTGGTGAAATCAGCCCAAGATATGGCTATTTATAAGCCAATCTCAAAAACTAGCCCTTGGCAGGCTGAAAGGGCAGAAATGCCCTTCCGGTCGACCGCCGGTCGACCGGTGTGCAACGGTTATATTTTTTCTGACCGTTGTGCCTCTGGTTGACCGTCCGGTCAACCGGGCCAAGCCTGTCGGTCGACCGGCCGCACCCGACTTGGATGCTTTCAGTCGGTCGACCACGCGGTCGACCAACCTACTTGGCTAGTCCATGCATGTATCAGTGTGCACATTGGTCGCCGGTCCGGTCGACCGACTCCTAGTCCGGTCGACCGTCTGGTCGACTGCCATCGCAGTCTGGCTGAAATTATAAGACTGAAAACTTGGTTAATTAAATACCAATTAAATCCCAAAAATACACATAAATTTCACAAAAATATGTTCATGTAAGATCTTTGAATAACAACTATGTACGATCAAAAATCAACACATATTACAAACTATTTGAACCATTTTTGTGATATAAAATATTTGGCCTAAAATAAAAACGGTATTTTCCAAAAACCAACTTTGAAATTGAAATCCGATTTTCCCAAACTTGTATAAATACAAAAATAAGATATTTAACATTCTTTTTAAAGAATATTGTATGTGGATATAATCCAATACACATGTACATGATATATCTATGTTTTTGACATGAAATCCAAAAATAGGTTTTGTTAAATACAAAACTCTAAAACACATGAATAGGATTCTCAAAATAAGTTTTTCCAAATATGTAAAGCACAGATGTATATATATCAAATTCAATATACATTAAACCATGTAAACTTATTTTAATTCTATCAATTCATGAAAACCATATATATGTTTATATAAAAATCAAAACCGGTTAAACTGAAAACCAAACATATCAAACTTATGTGCGTGTGAACTTGAGCATATCAATACTATCTATCTCCACACAAGATCTAAATACAAACTAAACTTAAACAAACCGAAGTCTTCCTGTCGATCTTCATCTTCAAGACGAGTCGATCCAAACACGATCCAACAAGCTTCACTCCAACCGAGTGCTATATGCGATCTTGACGCGCGAACTCTTGAATCTACACGTGTTAGCTCCAAAAACTCCTTTGTTGAAGTTAAACACCTACTATGATCTTGATCAAATATCTGAGACTAATAAAATACAAGATCATTAGTACTGTAACTATATGAGTTAATCATTATCAAGACTATAGCGATGAGTCTTTGGGCCAATAGAAAGTTTCGCCACCGGAAAGTCATCCAATGAGCATGGGTTTTTCATCGCTGTCACTTTTTGAACAAGATTGGTGAAGGGAGGATCCGAGATTTTACTGGTGACGTCCTCTTTTTTATGACATTCAAATGCGTCATGCTCATCGTAATCAGGAAGGACCTGAGACTTTATCGGTGCATCATGCCCAATAACGTCTTGATGTGTATCGAGAATCGCACGAATCTTTCTCGTCCTTGGATAGAAGTTCTGACTTCTCAAGTGATCGCCAATCGAATGAATTGGTTGTTCCATGTCTACCTCAATGGACGCGACAAAGACACTGCAACCAGCACCAATGATATGGCCAAGACCTGCAAGAAGAAAAAAAAACCTGAGGGTTAAATTTCTGTAAAGACAGAAACATGAATCCAGAAGCATAGACGCGGGTCTTAAGTTATGAACTCCAAACGCGAGTCTTATACGCGAACCTCACATTTAAAGCTTCAGGACGCAGGGTTTACCACGCTCTGCAAAGATAGAAAATATGGATCCGAATGCAAGCCCAACATTAAACTCACGTCTGATGATTGAAACACGGGGTATATATTAAAGACGCAGATGTGAGTCTTAAAATTTTTTTAAGTAATGAACTTCAGACACGAGTCTTATATTCAAACCCGCATTTAAGGTCTCAAAGTGCAAAGTTCGCCACATTCGCGTCTAAAGAGCTCAAAAGAATGTTTAAGGCCTCAAAATGCAGAGTTCTCCATACTCGTGTTTAAAGATCTCGAAAGAGCGTCTAAGGCTTTAAGACGCAGAGTTTGCCATACTCGCGTCTAAAGATCTCAAAAGAGAAAACTAAAAAAATTTCTAAGTCATGAACTCCAGAAGATAGTCTTATATGCAAGACCCAAGTTCAAGGCCTCAAAACGCAGAGTTCACCACGCTGCGTCTGAAGAACTCGGGGCTTAGAAATCTACAAGCTCGTGTTTCATCAGTTAATGTGAAGATCGCGTTTGCAGAGCATGAACGCATGGATCTCAAGTCAACTGTCTAGACTTCAAGGAAGAAGTTTCAAAAAATTCAAGAAGAAATCAAGAGACAGTCTCTTTATAATTGGTGATGACAGAGCCACAAGAAAACATAGTCTTATTATGGAAGAAGGTCATTTCCTAGTTGAAGAAGAGTTCTTTGAAGAGAAAACATCATCCGTCAAGACAAGGTCATGAAAGCAACAGAGTGGATACTTTTTGATTTTGAAATCACTTAATAGATAATCTTCAAAGAAGATTGCGAGAACGCATCATAGCTTTGGGTTCTTTCAAAGAACTCTGAAAGTTTTTCAAGATGCGGGCTCAGAGAAGAAGATAGTCTAAGAACTTTAAAGGTTCTTCAGAGCACATGTGATTGTGCACGTGCATTGCATTTAGTGTCACATATGTCACACTTTCATATTTATTTTGTAATAAAACTCTGCTATTTAATTTATTTTAATATTTAATGGTATGCCGAGTAATTTATGGAGAAAGAGGAGAAATGAACAAGTTTATCCAATTAAATCTGGAGTTTTAAAAACTCAAGCAAATCAATAAAGATCTACTCAAATATAGAGTTTTGAAGCAATTCTATCCAAAAACTTAAGCAAATCTGAGTACCAGATAAAATTATTTAAAACTGGATTTTTGAATATCCATTTGGTTAACTTGAAGATCAACTAAGATAATCCCAAATCTAGAAGTCCATAGGCAAATCTTATTAGAAAACATGAGATAACAGAGAGAGGATATTATCAAATCTATTCCAACTAAAATAGATTTATTTGAATTTAATATCCTTACTTGAGAAATCAATGAAGATAATCTCAAATCCAGAAGTCCAGAGATGAATCTATCAGTATACAAAGGGATAATAAGAATAAGGATATTGGTTGTTGGGCCAGCAATTTGAGCTCATCTCTTCATCACCCTTGGCACTCCCTTTATCCTATAAATACTGCAATTCCTAAAGGCAAACGTGGACGATCAAGCAGAGAATAGAATAGATTTCTGTATAGGTTTAACTTAGGTTTTCTTTCTCTTTTAATATAATTTTTTTTTTATGTAACTGAGATCAAAGAAGAGTTTCATGGAGAACAAGAATGATGTTTATACTGAGAGTGACATCGATGTAAGTATTCTTTCTTTCTTTTATTGTTATTCAATTTAATCGAAGTTTCTTTTTCTACTCTTGTTTTTGTTGCTTTTCTCTTCTATGTTTGTGAATGCAAATGACTCCAATGCTTCAAAGTTGCCTCGCCCTTGTAAATATCATTGATGCCTATGGTGATGAACAACCATTTCTTTGGCAGTATAGTTTGCACCTTCATTTCATAGTATAGATCAGAAATGGCAAAGATCTTATTTGTCATGCTTCGCTCGCCTTCAAGCAAAGGTACACCGTTAACAAGAATTTCAGATAAGTCATCAACCGGAAGATGTAGGTAAGTTCTTTAATTTTCTTTTTTTCTTTTAATCCTTAGTTTAGATCACTACCATCTCCCAACTCTTTTATTCACTCTTTTTAATTTCTTTGTATAAATCTATTTTCTATTTTCTCTACCTTACCAATCTACCACTTTCTTCTCAAATTAACATAACTCTTTTTCATTTTCTTTTCAAGAATTAAAAGAACTTTAATCATTTTTTGTCAACTAAAGAGAACTTGCAAAACGCTTTCATCGCTGGTCCCTCCTTGTGGATCACGACCCACATAACTACTTTGCTATAGCCGTAGTATTGAGTACTTACACTTCTATTATAAAGTTCTAAAATTTTGTATTTTCTATGTTTAAGTTTGAACTCAATTAATTTTGGCGCCGTTGTCAGGGAGGGACAGCAAGTTACACTTTTTATTTACTTTATTGATTAACTTTCTTCTCTTTCTTGGTGTACAAGTTTAACAACAAGAAAATTTTTGTTGCAATAGACATATAAGTGACCCTGAACTGTGCTCAAGAAAGCAGAACCCAGAAGCCCTCAGTTTTGCTGCATTCCTGTGACAATTTGAGTGAACTACTAACCTGTATTTTTTGCAGGTTGGCTGAATTGCAAAGTTTAAATATATGTAGCTATTTATTTTCTTATTTAACTCACTGTACATACATTTCTAATTCAACTATAAAAGATTGATTGTAAATGCTAAAAGCAGTTTAGACTTTGCGTTTAGACATGTGTCTATTTCATTTCATTTTCTATTTACTGTTGAAGAGTGCTGGAGCCAAGGTATGTGTGTATAGCATTTAATATAAGGTTCATTCTTGTATGAAATATTGCTTAAATGTTACTTTTCTATATACTTGTATACTGCACTAAACTGAATAAGGGCTTGTCCTATAAACAAGATAAGGTGGGGAAGTCATTACCCTCTCTTAGCTCACAAATAATCTCCTCATTCACTAACCTAAACCTAACTAAAACTGAGTAGACGTTTGCCCTAGGAACATCTCGGACTTAATAGGAGACTGACCCAAAGGGAAAGTTGATTAGAATTTGACTCCTGTCAAATCGGTGTCAAAGGTTGGGGTTGATGAGGCAAAACCTCAAATAACAGTGGTTTGGCATAAATTAGACCCGTTGCTTAGGCATGGATACCTCCCACTGATCTTGCCCATACCTGACCGATTAACTTGTGGTCAGATTCTGCAATATACCCCCCGTGGATGCCTAACCAGTTAGGAGTCATCTAGGTTTAAGGTCTACCTTAACTTAGGTTAGATTTTTTTCTTTTATTTGTTTGTTTATTTGTTTGTTTTTCTTTATTTTTTTGACATTTCTTATGTGATATGGCTTATAACAATTTTTTAATTTTAATGGTAATCCATATTACACACCGACATCTTTTGACTCGGATATTACCATCCAGGCATATCATTAGTTTAACCAACCTAGTGTACCAGATTAGTCTTATTCGAATCAATACATGCCCCAGTCCCAATACTATGAACAAGACTGGAATAATCATCACTGCTCTTCACAGAGTCAATGGGGATACAACTCTCCCAAGTCATATTGTCAACCACCATTCCAACATTCAGCCTATAATTTTCCTAGTCATGATCAACCAGTAGAAGAAAATCTAAGGCTATAAAAAGTACAGAAGCCATGATTGAGGCCCAAGAACAAAACTTGAAAATGATGGACTCACAATTCCCACAAGACTCCCAAACCAAGATCGTTACTCCATGTTCCAAGTCCCACAACAAGAAGAAGAACATATGGACTTAGACAGGAGTATGAAAAACCTGATTTAGTCCGAAAATATTTTTTCAATCTATCAATAGGTTAGAAGCACAAATGAGTCATTATATCAACATAGTGAAAGATAAGAATGATAAAACTCTACCTAACACATACTCGACCATTCCCGATTGTCTTAGCCATATTGATAGGAACGAAGAATCTTGGTGTCTTGGAGACTTTGATCAAGATTCAATTTCATCACATAAATTGAACTTGACCAATTCCAAACCTTGGACAAATTGGCATGTGTTTCATTCAATGAGATTGAACTTAAATGTGAATATGACCCTGATCTCCAACCTTGTGATTTAATTTTCATTTTTGACTTTATGTTGACTCTGGTATCATTACCCAATTTAGACCAATTTTCAGAGCCAACATTTATTCCCGTACCCATTGATCTAAAAATTGAGTCACCAAATTTGGATAGTCATATTCCATTAATGGGAGAAAAATGTGAATTTAAATTCTTTAATTTGGACTCAACTCTTGAATCAAAACTGACTCTCGAACCCTAAATTGATTTTCCTGAGTTAGTAATGGTTCCCGAACCTATCACTCTTGAATCCAAGTCAATTATTTCACCAAGTCACAATCTTTTGTTGGACATAGGTATTGACTATAATGACTCAGTGATGATTTTTCAGGACTGGTCATGTAATGGGAATAAGTTTCATGATAAGGTTTTTCATGATCCTATTCATATTAGGGATTGTAATTATGTATATAGAAAAAAGGTAAATAAAGGTGAGTTTCATGAACCACTACAATATCTTTATTGAGTAGCAACGCTTGGTCCAATCTGACCACCACCAGAACAACCACCTTAAGGTAATATTTTTCTTCCCTTTCTTCTTTTTCATTTATTTATGCATTCATTTATACATTGAGGATAATGCATGAGATAGGTGTGGGGGAGAGTTCTAACATAGCATAGGTTTTTTTATAAAAAAATAAAAAAATTAACATTTTCTTTGCCTTTAAAAACTTTTGAAAAGAGGAACAATATTTTGACATTTTTTTATAAGAAATTAAGTCAATTTTAAGGAATAGAAAAATCATAATTTGTATTTCTTATACTTGGTCAAAATAAGATTATTTTTTGATTTTCTAGGGGAAGATAATCTAAAAAAATAATTTAGTCTTGATTTTTACCTTGATGAAATATGCATGTTTTATACACTTACACACTTAGGGTTCAAAAACAAAAAATTCTTATGCTTTATAAAAAAAATTAAAAAAAAGAAAAGTATATATATATAAAAAATTCTCTGATTAAGTTGGATATTTGTGCCACATAAAGCAAAAGTATTCATGCCTAAAAGCGGTCCACCATATAATAAAATTCTTAGTTTTCTGCCCTTGTTCGCTCGAGTTCTTAAGTTCTTGGGGTGTTTTCTCACCTGGTTCCTAAGACCGTTCGGTTTAGGAGTCACCGATAAAAGGTTTGTTATATGGGCAGATTAGAAAGCCTAATAGAACTAAAGAATAATACCACCAAAAAATATTTTAAAAAAGGGCATAAGAGTTAGAGTTAAAGAACCCTGAGTCAAAATTTCACGGTCATAAAGGTGCATATGACTTTAGGTAAAATAATATACTAGATAAGAAATATATTCTTGACTCCTTACCTTGATAATAAGTTTTTGAATAGAGACTAAGTTTAAGAATGAAAAGTTTAATTTTCTTGTAACTTATATATTACTTGCATTTTACAATAATATTTCAAATATTTTTCTCATCTTTTCAAAATGTGTTTTTAAAATACTAACACTTTATTTCTATTGTTGGCCCAAAGGCCCATCACTCTAGTTTTGATGATGATTAACTCATGTAGTTATGTTTACTAATGATCTTGTGTTTAATTAGTGACAGATTTGTTATCAAGATCTTAGTAGGTGTGGAGCTTCAACAAAGGATTTAAAGTCAAGTTTTGGAGCTAGCACCGGTTGATTCAAGAGCTTGTGCATCAAGATCACATCAAGTACTCAAGAGGAGTCTAGCTCTATGGATCGAGTTTGGACCAAGTCAATAAGATGAGAAGCCTTCAAGTGAAGATTTCAAGAAGATGAAGACTTGTGTCTAGGTATAAGATTTTTGTTTTAGTTAAAATGTAAAGGATAGAATAGTTGGTGGATTGCTCAAGTACATATCACACACACTCTTGATTTTATTGTCTTTTCATAAAAGAATTTTCAGTTTAGAAAAGACTTTCATTTTGGAAAAATACTATTTTGATTTTTGGTATTCCTTATGTATATGATTTAACCAAAATCATTTTTAGAGCTTAATGTCAAAAAACATAGATATTTTATCATGATTGTGTAGTGGATCATATCCATACACTCTATGCTTTAATAAGTTCAAAATATCTTGTTTTTGTATTTGGTAAAGTTTTGGAAAAACAAAGTTTTAGAAAATACAAGATTATCTCTAACAATTTTTCTCCCAAGTGCTGACCCAGAACTAGCTGACAGGCCATATCGGTAGACCGGGCGGTAGACCGAGCGGTAGACCGGGCGGTAGACCGACGTGCACAGAGCCGTGCACGTCTGGCAGTTCAGTGGGCGGGTCGACCGGCGGGTCGACCGGCGGGTCGACCGGAACTGAGAGCAGTGCTCTCTGTTCTTTTGGGTCGACCGGCGGGTCGACCGGCAGGCTCCAACGGTCGGATTTTTAACCGTTGGCGGTCGACCGGCGGGTCGACCGGCAGGTCTGACAGACCCCAACGGCTAGTTTTTCCTAGCCTATAAATTTGGGGGTTTGGTCATTGTTTTGAGCTAAGATTTTGGAGAGCTTTGAGCCAGTTTTCCCACTCCATTAAAAGAGTTTTCTCCACAAATTTGAGAGCTAATTCTTCCAATCAAAAAGGGAGTTTTTATTAAGAGTGTTAAAGAGAATTTCTTGAGTTTTCCTCCACCATCTCTTTCCTAGTTTTCTCACACAAACACTTGAGCCATCCATTGCTATTCATCTTATAGGAGTGTTGTAGTGAGAGGATTTTAGGTGATTAAGAGTTGTGATCACCAAAGTTCTACTTTGTTCATTTGAGGAGGCGGACGGTTGTGTTCGCATTGTTTCGGGTCCTAGTGTGGACTCGCTGTTTCGGGTTCGGGTGCGAACTCCTTGTTTGAGGTGCGGCCTCGGCGAGCCGGTGGGCTTGCGTGTGTACGGGACTAGGGAGTCCGAGGGTTTGTAGGTGTTGTGGCACCGGGGAGAGATCCATTGGGATCTTGCATAGTGGAAATCCTTCGTGTGTCGAAGGCGGGGATGTAGAACAAGTGTGCTCGAACCTCGAAACAAACCCTTTGTGTTTGCGATTGCTCTCTCTCTCTCTCTCTCTCTCTCTCTTTGTCTCTTTTTATATCTTGCATACTTTTATTGTCTATCTTCATATGCTTGATATATTCATTTGTGCTCATTGATATAATTGCTTGGGATTGTTTGCTAACACTTGTATTTAACCAAGAGAGCCAACGCGGCACCTCAACCCATTCAAGGGGAATCTAGAGGAGTTTGTCCAGAGCCCTTCACGGGGAATTCGGCAACACTCTTGTGTTATACGTGGTGTTTAGTGTAATAGTTTTGTTAGGTCATAATTATTTTTAGCTTCCGCATTATTATTTGGCATTAAGTGACCATTAGATTAGCCTTCACCTATTCACCCCCCCTCTAGGTGAACCTTCAATTGGTATCAGAGCTTGGTACTCTGATTTGGGTCTAACAACCTAGAGTTAAAGATCCTCATTTTTAGGCTAATCACAACATTTTGTACACACACCATGGACTTCATGTCACCACCCATGTTTGACATTCTTAACATCCATATATGGAAGGTGAAGATGTCCTTGTACCTCAAAGCCCTAGGTTATCATGTTCATCTTGCCATCACTAATAATGATTATTATTTATATGGTAAGAATATTGAGGCTAATGCAAAAGCCCTACATGCTTTAAAGTCAACCCTAGATGTTTATTTATTTAGAGTTTCTAACTTTGATTCGGCTTTTGAAGTATGGAATACCCTCACCTCCCTCGGCGAAAAGGATCTATATTATGCGGGGAGCGATTCGGATGTTGGAAGCGACACCTCCAACAAGTGCTATATTGTCCAAGGGGATAACCCCCTTGAGGTAACTACCGAATCCGAGGATGAGGACATGTCATATGATGAGCTCACTTCATTTTGTCAATTATTGCATGAAAAATATGACATGATTAAGAAAGAAAATAAAAATTGAAAAAGAATATTGCTTGCATGCATAAAGAACATGATTCATTTAGGAATAATATTGCATGTTTAGAAAAAGAAAATAAAGATTTGAAAAATGAGAATGTTTCCCTCATGTCTAAATTGAATGATCTTTGTGAAGGAAACACAAGTTTGAAAAATAAAATTGATTTGGTAGAAAAACAAAAGGAAGTTGTTTTTCAAGAAAATAAATCTTTGAAAAGAAAAATTTGTGAAAAAGAAAAAGATTTTGTTTCTAAAAAGAAAAAGAAAAATGATTCTTTATCTCATCATGCTTTACATGCCACCACTAATGAGATTAAAGATTTAAAAAATAAAATGGATGGTTTGAGTTCAACTTTGAACTCTTGTGCATTCAATCATTCTAGGTTGGAATCATTGTTTCAAAAGAAACAAGTTTCCCATCTTCATGCACATCATAATCATGCATTTGCTTATGTTGCACAACATGATCACACTCCTACACATAAGCATCCTAAGGTTACACATTGTGGCCGCAAAGGCCATTTAGCAAAATTTTGTTATGATAGGTTAAATCATTGTAATTTTGCTAATAAAAATTTTTGGGTTCCTTACAAGACTAACCCCAAAGGACCCAAGAAAAAATGGGTACCAAAGTCCCCACCTTTTGTATTTGATGTAGTTGAGGGCTCTCACAAAACATGAGAGGATCGGTGCCTTGGTAGTGGATGCACATGGATTGGATGGACACACTTTAGACGCATCGCTATCAAGGAGGTTTTGGTGGGAAAGACCACCAAGTTTGGAGCTTGGAGTTGGTAACAATCTCTAAACTCCTATTTTTTATGTTCATGCTTGTTCATTCATAATATTCATAGCATGTTCATGATTTATGTATTTTGTACTTCATGTGGTATATACTAGTTTAAATGTATTTGTTATCAAAACTTGTATTTATACATGTACAAATAGTGAGAACAAATTGATTCATATATGATTTGTACTTCATACTCATTTGTACCCACTTTATGCACATGTATGGGCTAGTTTTGATGATTCTTTCATTTATACTTGTTATGCCTATTTTATGATTTTACTTCATGTATATGTATTTTCAATTCAAATCTAATAAATATACATGTATACCCGTGAGTCTCTTGCCTTCATGAAAATACATTTGATAAACTCTTTTATGTTTGGGATATGTATGTATATTGATAGTTTTGGATAAATCATACATATACCATGAAGATTAGTGTTTTAATGAAAAATAATTTTTCATGTTTTTGTTTTGTTAAAATGTGACTTATGATCTTTTTGAGCTTCAATGTCTATTTTTATGAAAATGCTATTTACATAACTTTTGAACACTCACACTTTATTTATTTTGTCATGACTTTGATTCATGAACATATTTTTGAGCTTCATAGATCGAGTGTCAATTCTTATATTTGGTATGATTCATGAAATATATATGCTTTGATTTCATGTTTTGAAGGATCTTTTACTAGTTTTTCAAAAATTATTTTAACTAGTTAATTGTTCTTCATTTGGTAGAGTTTTTCAAACAAAGCTTATTTTTCAAATCTATTTTTGAAAACCCCTACCATCTATGGGAGGTTGGATGGGAGATCATGTTCATGTATGCTTTAAAATGAAAATCATTTAAAACTTGAACCATGATTGGGAGGTAGTTATATGAGATATACACTTGATCTTATTGTTATTTCAATTGGTATCATTGGACTCTTTCAATTGGTATCTAAATTGATAATTTTTGTATATAATCATATCTTGTCTTCTTATATATGTATGTATCAATGTCAATTGGTATACTCATTTCATACATATATATGATTTTCATGTGCTTAACTTATAATTGGTTCACAACTTTAAAAGCACAAAGTTTATGATGAAAAATAAAATTTTTTTTTATCATTATGTTTACTATTGGTATCAATATGTTTCATCTTCATAATTGTTAAATTTCAATTGGTATCAATATGATTTACAATAATGATTATTTTCAATTTGGTATCTTAAAATTTGTTTGTTTTACAAAAGCTCTGATACCTTTAAAAATTTTGTTTAAGAAAAATTAAAAAAAAAACATTTTTTGATTTGTATTTCTTATATGCTAGGAGAGCTTAATATCTCTTTTACATATAGATTCATGTTGAGTGTATTGTATATTGAGGAGCTTGACAACTCTTCTTTATGTGGTACACGTGTGTAGGGGGAGCTTCACATCTCCTCTTATGCATTACATAATATGTGTTATGTGAATTGGGGCTTGTCATCCCTTCTTCATGTAATGCATATGTCTAGGGAAGGTAACTTAGCGTCTTCCTCTTCATGAATGTATATCGCATATAATCCTTATTGATTGATTTACCCCTTATTGATCTCTTTGTTTATGACAAAAAGCGGGAGAAAAATTTATTGTTGATTGTGTTTTTACCCCTTTGTTGATGATTGACAAAAAGGGGGAGAAAGATTTTGGATTTATATGCATGTTTTTATTAAAGGATTTAAGCTTATGCATATATGTTTTGTTTTGCAAATAGGAGAAAAAGAATTTGATAAGAATTTGATTTTGTTTTATCTCCTTGATTTGCATACATGTCATGTGCTTCATTTCCATACTATATTGTTTATTTATTATGCATGAGTTAAGGGGGAGTTTCTTTGAAGCTTTACTTTAATCCATGCATATATAACTTCATGAGTTTTGTCATCATCAAAAAGGGGGAGATTGTTGGCTCAAAGGCCCATCACTCTAGTTTTGATGATGATCAACTCATGTAGTTATGTTTACTAATGATCTTGTGTTTAATTAGTGACAGATTTGTTGTCAAGATCTTAGTAGGTATGGAGCTTCAACAAAGGATTTAAAGTCAAGTTTTGGAGCTAGAACCGGTTGATTCAAGAGCTTGTGCATCAAGATCACATCAAGTACTCAAGAGGAGTCTAGCTCTATGAATCGAGTTTGGACCAAGTCAAGAAGATGAGAAGCCTTCAAGTGAAGACTTAAAGAAGATGAAGACTTGTGTCTAGGTATAAGATTTTTGTTTTAGTTAAAATGTAAAGGATAGAATAGTTGGTGGATTGCTCAAGTACATATCACACACACTCTTAATTTTATTATCTTTTCATAAAAGAATTTCAGTTTGGAAAAGACTTTCATTTTGGAAAAATACTATTTTGATTTTTGGTATTCCTTATGTATATGATTTAACCAAAATCATTTTTAGAGCTTAATGTCAAAAAACATAGATATTTCATCATGATTGTGTAGTGGATCATATCCATACACTCTATGCTTTAATAAGTTCAAAATATCTTGTTTTTGTATTTGGTAAAGTTTTGGAAAAATAAAGTTTTAAAAAATACAAGATTATCTCTAACAATTTTTCTCCCAAGTGCTGACCCAGAACTGGCTGACAGGCCAGATCGGTAGACCGGGCGGTAGACCGAGCGGTAGACCGGGCGGTAGACCGACGTGCACAGAGTCGTGCACGTCTGGCAGTTCAGTGGGCGGGTCGACCGGCGGGTCGACCGAAACTGAGAGCGGGTCGACAGGCGGGGTCGACCGGAACTGAGAGCAGTGCTCTCTGTTCTTTTGGGTCGACCGGCGGGTCGACCGGCAGGCTCCAACGGTCGGATTTTTGACCGTTGGCGGTCGATCGGCGGGTCGACCGGCAGGTCTGACAGACCCCAACGGCTAGTTTTTCCTAGCCTATAAATTTGGGGGTTTGGTCATTGTTTTGAGCTAAGATTTTAGGAGAGCTTTGAGCCAGTTTTTCCCACTCTATTAAAAGAGTTTTCTCCACAAATTTGAGAGCTAATTCTTCCAATCAAAAAGGGAGTTTTTATTAAGAGTGTTAAAAGAGAATTTCTTGAGTTTTCCTCCACCATCTCTTTCCTAGTTTTCTCACACAAACACTTGAGCCATCCATTGCTATTCATCTTATAGGAGTGTTGTAGTGAGAGGATTTTAGGTGATCAAGAGTTGTGATCACCAAAGTTCTACTTTGTTCATTTGAGGAGGCGGACGGTTGTGTTCGCATTGTTTCGGGTCCTAGTGTGGACTCGGTGTTTCGGGTTCAGGTGCGAACTCCTTGTTTGAGGTGCGGCCTCGGCGAGCCGGTGGGCTTGCGTGTGTACGGGACTAGGGAGTCCGAGGGTTTGTAGGTGTTGTGGCACCGGGGAGAGATCCATTGGGATCTTGCATAGTGGAAATCCTTCGTGTGTCGAAGGCGGGGATGTAGAGCAAGTGTGCTCGAACCTCGAAACAAACCCTTTGTGTTTGCGATTGCTCTCTCTCTCTCTCTCTCTCTTGTCTCTTTTTATATCTTGCATACTTTTATTGTCTATCTTCATATGCTTGATATATTCATTTGTGCTCATTGATATAATTGCTTGGGATTGTTTGCTAACACTTGTATTTAACCAAGAGAGCCAACGCGGCACCTCAACCCATTCATGGGGAATCTAGAGGAGTTTGTCCAGAGCCCTTCACGGGGAATTCGGCAACACTCTTGTGTTATACGTGGTGTTTAGTGTAATAATTTTGTTAGGTCATAATTATTTTTAGCTTTCGCATCATTATTTGGCATTAAGTGACCATTAGATTAGCCTTCACCTATTCACCCCCCTCTAGGTGAACCTTCAATTGGTATCAGAGCTTGGTACTCTGATTTGGGTCTAACAACCTAGAGTTAAAGATCCTCATTTTTAGGCTAATCACAACATTTTGTACACACACCATGGACTTCATGTCACCACCCATGTTTGACATTCTTAACATCCATATATGGAAGGTGAAGATGTCCTTGTACCTCAAAGCCCTAGGTTATCATGTTCATCTTGCCATCACTAATAATGATTATTGTTTATATGGTAAGAATATTGAGGCTAATGCAAAAGCCCTACATGCTTTAAAGTCAACCCTAAATGATGTTTATTTATTTAGAGTTTCTAACTTTGATTCGGCTTTTGTAGTATGGAATACCCTCACCTCCCTCGGCGAAAAGGATCTATATTATGCGGGGAGCGATTCGGATGTTGGAAGCGACACCTCCAACAAGTGCTATATGGTCCAAGGGATAACCCCCTTGAGGTAACTACCGAATCCGAGGATGAGGACATGTCATATGATGAGCTCACTTCATTTTGTCAATTATTGCATGAAAAATATGACATGATTAAGAAAGAAAAGAAAATTTTGAAAAAGAATATTGCTTGCATGCATAAAGAACATGATTCATTTAGGAATAATATTGCATGTTTAGAAAAAGAAAATAAAGATTTGAAAATGAGAATGTTTCCCTCATGTCTAAATTGAATGATCTTTGTGAAGGAAACACAAGTTTGAAAAATAAAATTGATTTGGTGGAAAAACAAAAGGAAGTTATTTTTCAAGAAAATAAATCTTTGAAAAGAAAATTTTGTGAAAAAGTAAAAGATTTTGTTTCTAAAAAGAAAAAGAAAAATGATTCTTTATCTCATCATGCTTTACATGCCACCACTAATGAGATTAAAGATTTAAAAAATAAAATGGATGGTTTGAGTTCAACTTTGAACTCTTGTGCATTCAATCATTCTAGGTTGGAATCATTGTTTCAAAAGAAACAAGTTCCCATCTTCATGCACATCATAATCATGCATTTGCTTATGTTGCACAACATGATCACACTCCTACACATAAGCATCCTAAGGTGTACATATGTACACATTGTGGCCGCAAAGGCCATTTAGCAAAATTTTGTTATGATAGGTTAAATCATTGTAATTTTGCTAATAAAAATTTTTGGGTTCCTTACAAGACTAACCCCAAAGGACCCAAGAAAAAATGGGTACCAAAGTCCCCACCTTTTGTATTTGATGTAGTTGAGGGCTCTCACAAAACGTGAGAGGATCGGTGCCTTGGTAGTGGATGCACATGGATTGGATGGACACACTTTAGACGCATCGCTATCAAGGAGGTTTTGGTGGGAAAGACCACCAAGTTTGGAGCTTTGGAGTTGGTAACAATCTCTAAACTCCTATTTTTTATGTTCATACTTGTTCATTCATAATATTCATAGCATGTTCATGATTTATGTATTTTTGTGCTTCATGTGGTAATACTAGTTTAAATGTAGTTGTTATCAAAACTTGTATTTATACATGTACAAATAGTGAGAACAAATTGATTCATATATGATTTGTACTTCATGCTCATTTGTACCCACTTTATGCACATGTATGGGCTAGTTTTGATGATTCTTTCATTTATACTTGTTATGCCTATTTTATGATTTTACTTCATGTATATGTATTTTCAATTCAAATCTAATAAATATACATGTATACCCGTGAGTCTCTTGCCTTCATGCAAATACATTTGATAAACTCTTTTATGTTTGGGATATGTATGTATATTGATAGTTTTGGATAAATCATACATATACCATGAAGATTAGTGTTTTAATGAAAAATAATTTTTCATGTTTTTGTTTTGTTAAAATGTGACTTATGATCTTTTTGAGCTTCAATGTCTATTTTTATGAAAATGCTATTTACATAACTTTTGAACACTCACACTTTATTTATTTTGTCATGACTTTGATTCATGAACATATTTTGAGCTTCATAGATCGAGTGTCAATTCTTGTATTTGGTATGATTCATGAAATATATATGCTTTGATTTCATGTTTTGAAGGATCTTTTACTAGTTTTTCAAAAATTATTTTAACTAGTTAATTGTTCTTCATTTGGTAGAGTTTTTCAAACAAAGCTTATTTTTCAAATCTATTTTTGAAAAGCCCTACCATCTATGGGAGGTTGGATGGGAGATCATGTTCATGTATGCTTTAAAATCAAAATCATTTAAAACTTGAACCATGATTGGGAGGTAGTTATATGAGATATACACTTGATCTTATTGTTATTTCAATTGGTATCATTGGACTCTTTCAATTGGTATCTAAATGATAATTTTTGTATATACTCATATCTTGTCTTCTTATATATGTATGTATCAATGTCAATTGGTATACTCATTTCATACATATATATGATTTTCATGTGCTTAACTTACAATTGGTTCACAACTTTAAAAGCACAAAGTTTATGATGAAAAATAAAAATTTTTTTTATCATTATGTTTACTATTGGTATCAATATGTTTCATCTTCATAATTGTTAAATTTCAATTGGTATCAATATGATTTACAATAATGATTATTTTCAATTTGGTATCTTAAAATTTGTTGTTTTACAAAAGCTCTGATACCTTTAAAAATTTTGTTAAGAAAAATTAAAAAAAACATTTTTTGATTTGTATTTCTTATATGCAAGGAGAGCTTAATATCTCTTCTACATATAGATTCATGTTGAGTGTATTGTATATTGAGGAGCTTGACAACTCTTCTTTATGTGGTACACGTGTGTAGGGGGAGCTTCACATCTCCTCTTATGCATTACATAATATGTGTTATGTGAATTGGGGCTTATCATCCCTTCTTCATGTAATGCATATGTGTAGGGAAGCTAACTTAGCGTCTTCCTCTTCATGAATGTATATCGCATATAATCCTTATTGATTGATTTACCCCTTATTGATCTCTTTGTTTATGACAAAAAGGGGGAGAAAAATTTATTGTTGATTGTGTTTTTACCCCTTTGTTGATGATTGACAAAAAGGGGGAGAAAGATTTTGGATTTATATGCATGTTTTTATTAAAGGATTTATGTTTATGCATATATGTTTTGTTTTGCAAATAGGAGAAAAAGAATTTGATAAGAATTTGATTTTGTTTATCTCCTTGATTTGCATACATGTCATGTGCTTCATTTCCATACTATATTGTTTATTTATTATGCATGAGTTAAGGGGGAGTTTCTTTGAAGCTTTACTTTAATCCATGCATATATAACTTATTGAGTTTTGTCATCATCAAAAAGGGGGAGATTGTTGGCTCAAAGGCCCATCACTCTAGTTTTGATGATGATCAACTCATGTAGTTATGTTTACTAATGATCTTGTGTTTAATTAGTGACAGATTTGTTATCAAGATCTTAGTAGGTATGGAACTTCAACAAAGGATTTAAAGTCAAGTTTTGGAGCTAGCACCGGTTGATTCAAGAGCTTGTGCATCAAGATCACATCAAGTACTCAAGAGGAGTCTAGCTCTATGAATCGAGTTTGGACCAAGTCAAGAAGATGAGAAGCCTTCAAGTGAAGACTTAAAGAAGATGAAGACTTGTGTCTAGGTATAAGATTTTTATTTTAGTTAAAATGTAAAGGATAGAATAGTTGGTGGATTGCTCAAGTACATATCACACACACTCTTGATTTTATTATCTTTTCGTAAAAGAATTTTCAGTTTAGAAAAGACTTTCATTTTGGAAAAATACTATTTTGATTTTTGGTATTCCTTATGTATATGATTTAACCAAAATCATTTTTAGAGCTTAATGTCAAAAAACATAGATATTTCATCATGATTGTGTAGTGGATCATATCCATACACTCTATGCTTTAATAAGTTCAAAATATCTTGTTTTTGTATTTGGTAAAGTTTTGGAAAAACAAAGTTTTAGAAAATATAAGATTATCTCTAACAATTTTTCTCCCAAGTGCTGACCCAGAACTGGCTGACAGGCCAGATCGGTAGACCGGACGGTAGACCGAGCGGTAGACCGGGCGGTAGACCGACGTGTACAGAGCCGTGCACGTCTGGCAGTTCAGTGGGCGGGTCGACCGGCGGGTCGACCGGAACTGAGAGCGGGTCGACCGGCGGGTCGACCGGAACTGAGATCAGTGCTCTCTGTTCTTTTGGGTCGACCGGCGGGTCGACCGGCAGGCTCCAACGGTCGGATTTTTGACCATTGGCGGTCGACCGGCAGGTCTGACAGACCCCAACGGCTAGTTTTTCCTAGCCTATAATTTAGGGGTTTGGTCATTGTTTTGAGCTAAGATTTTAGGAGAGCTTTGAGCCAGTTTTTCCCACTCCATTAAAAGAGTTTTCTCCACAAATTTGAGAGCTAATTCTTCCAATCAAAAAGGGAGTTTTTATTAAGAGTGTTAAAAGAGAATTTCTTGAGTTTTCCTCCACCATCTCTTTCCTAGTTTTCTCACACAAACACTTGAGCCATCCATTTCTATTCATCTTATAGGAGTGTTGTAGTGAGAGGATTTTAGGTGATCAAGAGTTGTGATCACCAAAGTTCTACTTTGTTCATTTGAGGAGGCGGACGGTTGTGTTCGCATTGTTTCAGGTCCTAGTGTGAATTCGGTGTTTCGGGTTCGGGTGCGAACTCCTTGTTTGAGGTGCGGCCTCGGTGAGCCGGTGGGCTTGCGTGTGTACAGGACTAGGGAGTCCGAGGGTTTGTAGGTGTTATGGCACCGGGGAGAGATCCATTGGGATCTTGCATAGTGGAAATCCTTCGTGTGTCGAAGGCGGGGATGTAGAGTAAGTGTGCTCGAACCTCGAAACAAACCCTTTGTGTTTGCGATTGCTCTCTCTCTCTCTTTGTCTCTTTTTATATCTTGCATACTTTTATTGTCTATCTTCATATGCTTGATATATTCATTTGTGCTCATTGATATAATTGCTTGGGATTGTTTGCTAACACTTGTATTTAACCAAGAGAGCCAACGCGGCACCTCAACCCATTCAAGGGGAATCTAGAGGAGTTTGTCCAGAGCCCTTCACGGGGAATTCGGCAACACTCTTGTATTATACGTGGTGTTTAGTGTAATAGTTTTGTTAGGTCATAATTATTTTTAGCTTCCGCATCATTATTTGGCATTAAGTGACCATTAGATTAGCCTTCACCTATTCACCCCCCTCTAGGTGAACCTTCATCTATTTCTTTATGGATTTTGTGGGTGTAATCTACTAAAAACTCTCACGAGACAAAATTCATCCTCTATGGGCAGCCTAGAGGTTTAATGGCTTGTTGCACATGTTAAGTGTAACGGTGATTTCTACGAAAGTGTGTTAGATTTTTTTTGTTTGCTCAAGGACGAGCAAAAGATAGGTGTGAGGGTGTGATTGTGCACGTGCATTGCATATTTAGTGTCACATGTGTCACACTTTCATATTTATTTTGTAATAAAACTTTGCTATTTAATTCATTTCAATGTTTAATGGTATGCAGGGTAATTTCTGGAGAAAGAGGAGAAATGGACAAGTTTATCCGATTAAATCTGGAGTTTTAAAAACTCAAGCAAATTAATAAAGATCTACTCAAATCTAGAGGTTTAAAAGTAATTCTGTCCAAAGAATGGAGCAAATCAGAGAAGATAACATCAGATAAAATCAGTTAAAACTAAATTTTTGAAAATCCATTTGGCTAACTTGAAGATCAACTAAGACAATCTCAAATCCAGAAGTCCATAGGCAAATTTTATCAGAAAACATGGGATAATAAGGAGAGGATATTATTAAAACTATTCCAACTAAATCAGATTTATTTGAATTTATTATCCTTACTTGAGAAATCAATAAAGATAATCTCAAATCCAGAAGTCCAGAGATGAATTTATCAGTATACAAAGGGATAACAAGGATAAGGATATTGGTTGTTGGGTCAGCGATTTGAGGTCATCTCTTCATCACTCTTTAGCACTCCCTTTATCCTATAAAAACTGTAATTCCTGAAGGCAAACATAGACGATCAAGAAGAGAACATTATAGATTTCTGTATAGGTTTAACTTAGGTTTTTTTCCTCTTTTTAATGTAATTTTTTTATGTAACTGAGATCGAAGAAGAGTTTCATGGGAGAATAAGAGTAATGCTTGTACTGAGAGTTATATCGGTGTAAGCTTTCTTCCTTTTTTCATTGTTATTCAATTCACTTGAAGTTTGTTTTCTACTCTTGTTTTTGTTGCTTTTCTCTTCTGTGATTGTGAATCCAAACGACTCCAATAGCTTCGAAGCCTCACCTTTGTAATGTCGTTGATGGCCTATGGTGATGAACAACCATTTCTATGGTAGTATAGCTTGCCCCTTCATTTCGTAATATAGATCGAGAATGGGAAAGATCTCATCTGTCATGTTTCGCTCGCCTTCAAGAGAAGGTACAATGTTGATAAGGATTCCAGGTAAGCCATCAACCAGAAGAGGTAGGTAAGTTCTTTAATTTTATTTTTTCTTTTAATTCTTAGTTTAGATCACGACCATCTCTCAACACTTTCATTCACTCTTTTTAATTTCATTGTATAAATCTATTTTTATTTTCTCTACCTTACCAATCTATAAATTTCTTCACAAATTAACATAACTCTTTTTCATTTTCTTTTCAAGAACTAAAAGCAGAACTTTAATCATATTTTGTGAACTAAAGAGAACTTGTAAAACGCTTCCATCGCTAGTCCCTCCTTCTGTATGACGACTCGCATAGCCACTTTGCTATAGCAGTAGTATTAAGTACTTGCACTTCTATTATAAAGTTCTGAAATTTGTATTTTCTGTGTGCAGGTTTAAACTCAATCAACATGTCCGTGAAAAAAAACAGTCAAGACGAATGATTGTTAAGAGGCTCAAAGCCTATTTATAGACTCGTTAATGGCCATTAATTAACAGCATAAAAATCAAAGCCGTTCTTAAAGGCAAATTAATAGCATTAATTCCGACGTGAATCTCAAACCTAGTTTGAGTAAGACACGTGAATTTTTGCCCCGGGAAGTCCCAATGACAAACGTCCCCAACTGTCAACGCCAACTTTGCCTGAAAGATCCAGCAAGATTTTCGTACATAGAGAGTCGCGTCACAAAACCGTGTTCTCTATAACTGCAAGCGACGCTTCTGAAAAACACCTAGAGGGGGGGTGAATAGGTGTAATTGCTAATCTAACAATCTTTTTAAAATTAAGATGGATGAATGATGCAACGATCTCTCAAAACAAGACTAAGAGCCGAATACCCCGTGAGAGGTTCTGAACTCCTTCCTCCCAATTCCCCTTGAATGGGTTAGAGGTGCGCAATGCAACCTTGTTGTATGAGAATTGATCGACAAAATATCAATGAATGAATAATAGGCAATGATGAAGAGCACACAAGATATCACAAGTAGAGGAAGCAAAAATACTTGAAACAATAAGCAATAGAGAGCAATTGAAAGTAAAGCGAAATAGAGAGCAAGAGCAAAAAACAATCGCAAACATAAGTATTTGTTTCGAGGTTCGAGCCACCGCTCTACTCCCCGCCTTCACCTCCGTGAAGGGTTTCCACTATCCACCGAGGACGCTTACAACGGTCTACCGAAGACCCGAGCACCGAGCTCCACCAATTACAATAACCTCTACCGAAGAGGTGTCTCCACAAGAACAAGAAGAAGGAACAAGTAGCCAAAGTGATCACAACAAGATCACTAAACTCTTTTATAAAACTCTCACTCTTACAACTTCCTTATAGAATGAGTAAGGGAATTTTGGCTCTAAGAAGTGTAGTGAGAAAACTCAGTTGTAGAGATGATTTTTGCTGGAGAACACAACTGAAAAACAAGCTCAAGAAAGAGTTGGAAATGAAGAGCTTAAACACTTTTCTTCTCTTTTGAAAACTATGAAAACTTGAGGATTTTTTTAGTGTTTTGTAAGAGACTCTTCTCCTCTATTTATAGGGAGAAAAATAGGTTTAAAACAATTTATTTAGACCTTATTTGCTCTGAAAAAGATCTGGAAAACCCTGAAAAAGTCTGCCAAAAAACAGTCCAAAAAACAGATTTTAGAATTGCACAAAAGAGGAAAGAGCCGTTGGGCTGTTGCAGGCCTGGCGGTCGACCGGGCCGGTCGGCCGCCAGCTCAGCTGGCAAAGAGCCGTTGGCTCGGGTCGACCGGTCCGGTCGACCGTCCTCTAAGAGAAAACATAGTTTTCCTCGGGCGGTCGACCGGGGCGGTCGACCCAGAAAACCCGAGAGCAACTGCTTACAGTCGGTCGACCCGAGCGGTCGGCCGACAGACGTGCACAAGCGTGCACGTCCTGGTACAGGCGCCGGTCGACCGGGCCGGTCGGCCGGTCTTGCCTGAAACAGAAAAACAGCAGCAGGACCTGGAATTTTTGTTTTAAAAAAAATTTTGAAGTAAAGAGTATCTGAGTATCATGATGAAAAGAGTATACATGATTTAAAAATGATATAAGTCTTTGTAAAACTTGGAGTCATGGATATTTGTCAGGTCATGAGAAAAATTTCAAAAACAAAAACTCTAACTATAAAAACTTGTGTACAAAAACATGTTTGTGTATCCTAGAGCCAATTTCAAAAACTCAAACTTTAACACTCTATTTCTTACATTGGTTCTAAGTACTACAAGTGCTTCAAGAGGGCTTTTCACCATAAGGTCTTCAACACTTGATTCTTGAGCCCAATTTGAGTTGACTTGAGTCCAAAACATTTGCTTATAGGGAATAAACCTTCTAAATGAGTTAGATCCCTGAAACACACTTAAACAACAAACTTTATTAGTACAAATAACTAATATGTTTTGTAATCATCAAAACACACTAAACACGGGTGATTGTAACCTTGGGCCAACAATCTCCCCCTTTTTGATGATGACAAAACATATAGGTTATTTAAACAAAAATGGAAAAAGAGCTTGGAAAGCTCCCCCTCAAATAATGCTATGTATCAAGAATGGCTATGAGAAGCTAAATACATAAGACATTGAAAACACATAGTTTTTGTCAAAAACTAAAAACTCAAAATACACCATAGTAACAAACAAAACAACAAACAAACGTATACTATTTCTCCCCCTTTTTGTCATACATCAAAAGGTTAAACAAAACAAAAACAAAAGAGATTTTTCTTTAAGAATCCATAATGCAAACATTCAACTCACCACAAATAAAGAAAAATCTAGCATAATCCAATGGTTTAGTAAAAATATCGGCAAGTTGAAAATCGGTAGAAACATAATCAATATCAATATCACCTTTCTCATAATGATCTCTAAGAAAGTGATACCTAATGTCAATGTGTTTGGTTTTACTATGTTGATTTGCATTCTTTGTCATGTGAATTGTACTAGTATTATCACAAAATATTTTAACATGATCAAAGTGTAAATCATAGTCGAGGAGAGTATGTTTCATCCAAAGAACTTGTGCACAACAAGCTTCGGCTGCAACATACTCCGCCTCGGCGGTTGATAGGGCTACCGAATTTTGCTTTTTGGAAGACCAAGATACAAGACAATTACCTAGGAATTGACATGTTCCACTTGTGCTCTTCCTATCTACCCTACAACCCGCATAGTCGGCATCCGAAAAACTCTTCATATCAAATAGTCCGGTTTTCGGATACCACAAACCCATTTCAATAGTGCCCTTAAGGTATTTAATAATGCGTTTTACCGCTACTAAATGAGACTCCTTAGGACAAGATTGAAAACGTGCACAAAGACAAACGGAAAACATGATGTCCGGCCTACTAGCCGTCAAATACAATAACTACCAATCATGCTACGATAAAGTTTAATGTCTACACTTTTACCTTGTTCATCCTTATCAAGCTTGGTAGTTGTTGCCATGGGAGTTTTGCTCACTCTAGCGCCTTCAAGTCCGAATCTCTTGATGAGTTCCTTTGTGTACTTGGCTTGATTGATGAAGATCCCATCCTTCCTTTGCTTGATTTGGAGTCCAAGGAAATAGTTGAGTTCCCCCATCATAGACATTTCAAATTCATCCTTCATGCATGATTCAAAAGTTTGGCAAAGAGATTCATTAGTAGAACCAAAAATAATATCATCTACATAAATTTGCATAATAAGAATGTCATTTTCTACATGTTTTATAAACAAAGTGGTGTCAATTTTACCTTTCTTAAAACCATTTGAAATCAAAAATGAAGAAAGTCTTTCATACCAAGCCCTAGGGGCTTGTTTTAAACCATAAAGAGCTTTATCTAATTTAAACACAAAATCCGGATGTGTAGGATCAACAAACCCGGGGGGTTGTTCAACATACACCTCCTCTTCAATAAAATCATTTAGAAAAGCACTTTTAACATCTATTTGAAACAATTTAAAATCTTTATATGAGGCAAAAGCTAGTGTCATCCGTATGGCTTCAAGCCGTGCTACGGGTGCAAAGGTTTCTTCAAAATCGATTCCTTCGATTTGAGTGTAACCTTGGGCAACTAACCTAGCTTTATTCCTAATAACGTTTCCCGATTCATCCAACTTATTCTTAAAGATCCACTTAGTACCAATTGTTGGTCTATCGTGGGGCCTAGGAACAAGGTGCCAAACTTAGTTGCGCTCAAATTGATTGAGTTCCTCTTGCATGGCTAGCAACCAATATGAATCGGCCTCAGCTTCGAGGACGTTCTTGGGTTCAACATGAGAAATAAATGCATAATGACCACAAAAATCATGAAGTTTAGAGCGAGTGGTTACCCCTTTTGATACTTCACCTATGACGAGGTCCTTGGGATGATGAGGATTGTATCTCCAATCCTTTGGAAGTTGTTGAGTAGGCTCCACTTCAATTGATTGAATTTCATGTCCTTGAGCCTCTTCTACTTTAGCTTCACTTCCTTCATCATCCTTTGGCTTGTCTCCCATAGTAGGTGTATCCTCCAAGGTCACTTTCTCCAAGCCTTCATCCAAAGCATCTATTTCTACAACATTCTTAACAAACAAGTTAGATTCTTCAAACTTAACATGTATAGATTCCTCAATAGTCAAAGATGATTTATTGAAGATTCTATAAGCTTTACTAGTATTAGAATAACCCACAAAAATTGCCTCATAAGCTTTAGCATCAAATTTTCCTAAATTATTTTTTGTATTTAAAACAAAACATTTGCATCCAAAACCTTGAAATATGAAACATTTCATTTTCTAGAAAAGTACATTTCAAAAGAAGTCTTTGAAGTATTTTTACATAAGAAAACACAATTTGATATATAGCATGATGTATTTACGGCCTCGGCCCACAAATAATATGGTAGGCCATATTCACTTAGCATTGTCCTAGCCATCTCTTGTAAAGTTCGATTTTTCCGTTCAACTACTCCATTTTGTTGTGGAGTTCTAGGACAAGAAAGTTCATGCTTAATTCCATGTTCTTCACAAAAAGTGGTAAAGGGTGGTTAATGAATTCACCTCCTCTATCACTTCTTATTCTTAAAATTGAAACATCTTTTTCTTTTTCAACTCTTTTCTTAAAAGATTGGAAATATGAAAGTGCTTGATTTTTGTGTTCAAGAAAGAAAACCTAAGTAAATCGTGAAAAGTCATCAACCAAAACAAATGCAAATCTATTCCCACTTAGACTTTTGGTTTGTGTAGGGCCAAAAAGATCTATATGAATTAGCTCCAAAGGACGTGATGTCATGATATCCTTAATTGACTTGAAAGAAGACTTAGTTTGTTTCCCAAATTGACATGTGTCACAAATCGGTCCTTTTTAAAACTCAAATAAGGAATACCTTTCACCATTTCCTTTGTGTTTAACCTAGATATATGGTCAAATGAAATATGGCCTAATCTTCTATGCCACAACCAAGAGTCATCATCGAGGGCTTTTAAACAAGTAATATTACAAGACATATTAGACATATCTATCATATAAACATTACTTTCACGAAAACCGGAAAACACACAAGTATTAGAAATTCTATCAATTACTTTACAAGCTACATTATCAAAAACTACATCAAAACCTTTATCACAAAGTTGACTAACACTCAAGAGGTTATGCTTGAGGCCATCAACTAAAATAACATTCTCAATTAAAGGGGATGCGCCGAGTTTTACATTACCAATACCGATGATTTTACCCTTGGCATCATCTCCGAAGGTGACGGTGCCACCTTCATGGTATCTTGATAGGGTTGCAAAGTTGTTGATGTCCCAAGTCATGTGCCTTGAGCAACCACTATCAAGATACCACAATCCTCTACGTCTTTGGGCCTTGGATGGTACCTACATCATTTAGCAAAATAGTTGACTTTGGTACCCAAATTTTCTTGGGTCCTTGAAAGTTAGTGTTGCGAACCCAAACATTATGATGAGATGCACTTAGTCTATCATAACAAAAATTAGCTAAGTGTCCTTTACGGCCACAATAAGAACATGAATACACTTTACCATACATGAATGCATGATGTGAGCGTGAAGTGTGAGCATGTTTTGGGGGTTTGCCATGATGTATAGGTTGTGTGGTATGAACATGAGCATAAGCATTTTTCTTTGGGGCTTGTTTCTTAGGAAACATAGCCTCAATCTTCTTCTTATTAAACTCACAATTTTTTAAAACAATTCCTAATGAGTCTATTCTTTCTTTAAGCATGGTAATCTCATTAGAATCAACTAGTGGGGACTTGCCTTTACAAGAAATCTTATACTTGTCAAAATCTTTTTGGGTGGAAACAAGAGTGGAAAGTAATTCATCTTTTTCTTTAGAAAGAGTAAAAACTTAATGATTAAGAGATTCATTTTCCTTTTTCATTTTTAAATACTTTTTCTTAAGAAAATCATAGTTATGTGATAATTCTACAAAAGCTTCTCCTAGTTCATCCATGGAAAGTTCATCATTAGGAGAAGTGGAAGAGGTTACCTTGCTTGTGCTTTCATTTGCCATGAAGCACATGTTGGCGGTGTCGATTTCCTCCTCGGATTCGCTCTCGGAATCCCATGTAGCTTTCATTGCCTTCTTCTTGTAGGACTTCTTGGAGGTGGAAGGCTTTACTTTATCCGGACACTCCGCCACTATGTGTCCCGGCCTTTGACAATTGAAGCAAATAATCTTCCTTTCTTCTTTACCTCCTTGCCATCTCCTTCTTCCTTGAAATTTAGCCTTGTTGTACATCCTCCGGACGTTCTTCACAAGAAGTGAGAGCTCTTCGTCATCTTCTTCTTCTTCATCGTCTTCGTCGGAGTGTGTGGATTGACTTTTGAAGGATATTGTCTTCTTCTTGGAAGGAGCCATGTCCTCCCTCACTTTCCTCTCCATCTCATAGGTTTTGAGGTTCCCAATGAGACCAATTAGCTCCATCTCCTCCTTGTCATTGAGTTCCTTCAAGGTGGTTGCTTTTACTTCCCATGAAGGAGGAAGAGCCCGGATGATCTTTCTAACTCTTTGATCGTTGTCGATAGCATCACCTAGAGAAGAAAGTCCATTAGTGATCTTTGTAAATCTTGTAACCATATCATCTATGGTTTCATTTTCTTGCATGCAAAAATTCTCATATTGGGACCGAAGAAGGTCTATTTTAGCCCTCTTCACTTGTGAAGTCCCCTCATGTGTAACTAGTAAATGTGTCCAAATTTCATATGCGGACTTGCAATGAATAACTCTAGCTATATCATCATCATTAAGGGCTTGAAGGAGTGCATAGTGAGCCCTAGCATTGGCATCAAATTCTTTAGTCTCTATTTCGGACCAAGTGGATTCATCACCGGGGGGGTGCACTAAAGGGTTGGTCACGGCCTTTGCAACTCGACTACCTAGAGATTGCAAGAAAACGGTCATCTTAACCTTCCATATGGGAAAGTTAAGTCCATCAAACTTAGGGGGTGTCTTAATACCATCGGCCATCTTTACTAAGTGAGAATGAATGGAATGATTAGCAATATTAGGATCTCTCTAAGGTTGTTAAGCCAGGAGCCTAGTAACCAAGCTCTGATACCAATTAAAAAACACCTAGAGGGGGGTGAATAGGTGTAATTGCTAATCTAACAATCTTTTTAAATTAAGATGGATGAATGATGCAACGATCTCTCAAAACAAGACTAAGAGCCGAATACCCGTGAGAGGTTCTGAACTCCTTCCTCCCAATTCCCCTTGAATGGGTTAGAGGTGCGCAATGCAACTTGTTGTATGAGAATTGATCGACAAAATATCAATGAATGAATAATAGGCAATGATGAAGAGCACACAAGATATCACAAGTAGAGGAAGCAAAAATACTTGAAACAATAAGCAATAGAGAGCAATTGAAAGTAAAGCGAAATAGAGAGCAAGAGCAAAAGACAATCGCAAACACAAGTATTTGTTTCGAGGTTCGAGCCACCGCTCTACTCCCCGCCTTCACCTCCGTGAAGGGTTTCCACTATCCACCGAGGACGCTTACAACGGTCTACCGAAGACCCGAGCACCGAGCTCCACCAATTACAATAACCTCTACCGAAGAGGTGTCTCCACAAGAACAAGAAGAAGGAACAAGTAGCCAAAGTGATCACAACAAGATCACTAAACTCTTTTACAAAACTCTCACTCTTTTACAACTTCCTTATAGAATGAGTAAGGGAATTTTGGCTCTAAGAAGTGTAGTGAGAAAACTCAGTTGTAGAGATGATTTTTGCTGGAGAACACAACTGAAAAACAAGCTCAAGAAAGAGTTGGAAATGAAGAGCTTAAACACTTTTCTTCTCTTTTGAAAACTATGAAAACTTGAGGATTTTTCTTAGTGTTTTGTAAGAGACTCCTCTATTTATAGAGAGAAAAATAGGTTTAAAACAATTTATTTAGACCTTATTTGCTCTGAAAAAGATCTGAAAAACCCTGAAAAAGTCTGCCAAAAACAGTCCAAAAAACAGATTTCAGAATTGCACAAAAGAGGAAAGAGCCGTTGGGCTGTTGCAGGCCTGGCGGTCGGCCGCCAGCTCAGCTGGCAAAGAGCCGTTGGCTCGGGTCGACCGGTCCGGTCGACCGTCCTCTAAGAGAAAACATAGTTTTCCTCGGGCGGTCAACCGGGGCGGTCGACCCAAAAAACCCGAGAGCAACTGCTTACAGTCGGTCGACCCGAGCGGTCGGCCGACAGACGTGCAGAAGCGTGCACGTCCTGGTACAGGCGCCGGTCGACGGGCCGGTCGGCCGGTCTTGCCTGAAACAGAAAAATAGCAGCAGGACCTGGAATTTTTGTTTTAAAAAAAATTTGAAGTAAAGAGTATCTGAGTATCATGATGAAAAGAGTATATATGATTTAAAAATGATATAAGTCTTTGTAAAACTTGGAGTCATGGATATTTGTCAGGTCATGAGAAAATTTTCAAAAACAAAAACTCTAATTATAAAAACTTGTGTACAAAACATGTGTGTGTATCCTAGAGCCAATTTCCAAAACTCAAACTTTAACACTCTATTTCTTACATTGGTTTTAAGTACTACAAGTGCTTCAAGAGGGCTTTTCACCATAAGGTCTTTAACACTTGATTCTTGAGCCCAATTTGAGTTGACTTGAGTCCAAAATATTTGCTTATAGGGAATAAACCTTCTAGATGAGTTAGATCCCTGAAACACACTTAAACAACAAACTTTATTAGTACAAATAACTAATATGTTTTGTAATCATCAAAACACACTAAACACGGGTGATTGCAACCTTGGGCCAACAGCTTCAAGGGGCCTGTTTTGAAGTTCGTGTCCCTTCACAAACCAAAGCCCGCGTCACCTCCAATAAGTTGAAGGTTGCATTCCCTTAACAAAATGAGGACCGCGTCCTTTACAATTCAGGGTCGCGTTCTGAAGTCTGCATCCCTCCACAAACTAAAGGTCGCATCATCTCTTTGACAACCGTAGGCTGCGTCCTTCCAGCAAGTTCAAAGAGCACAGGGTTCGTCCCGTCATCAGTTCAAGGCTGCGTCACTTCATCAATTCAGGGTCGCGTCACTCCTCAATTTAGAGCCGCGTCCTCCCATCAATTCAGGGTCACGTCTCTCCTCAATTCAGAGTCATATCCTCTAAATGATTCAGAGCTACGTCTCTTAACAATTCAGGTCGTGTCTCATCAACAACTTAGTGCTGCCTGAGTTTCTCCTCTATGGTTCATAACCGCATCTCAGCAAATGGCTAAGGGTCGCGTCTCCACGATGGTCAAGAGTCACGTCTGTAAAAGCTGCGTTCTCCTACGCAACAAAGAGTCCGTCTGATTTTCAAACACAAAGGAGGAATAAAGACGAGAAAAATATAATAACTTTTATTATTGATATCAAAATGATAAAATTGATACAAACACTCTCTTATCTGATAAGTGGAGTGTTACAAAAAAAAAGAGGAAAAATACAAACAAGGGGAGATACAAAAAAGGAGGGCTAATCCCGCTCAGCCAAATAGTGAATCTGCTCCCGGAGGCGCTAAATCATACACTGTCGTGCTTTCTCAACCTCTGCCTAAGCTTAAACCATTAATTTTTTCTCTGACAAGAATTTTTTATGGCCAGTTGTGCTTGAAGAGATTCTAACTTGGAAGAACGAGAAGTAAGATCATCTTGGACCCGCTTCTTGGTGACCTCTAGCTCCTCCAGCCTCTTCCTGACAGCAACAAGTTTCTACTCATTAACCTAAATCAAGGCTTGCGCCTTGGCGATAGCTGCCAGAGCATTGGCCATAACTTGCTCAGCGTTCTTGGTAATGACCTCAGATTCTCTGGAGTCATCAACTAATCTTTGATAGCTGGCCTGGAAGTCGTTGAGATGACGTGCCTCCTCAGCCATCTGCTCCTCGATCTCTTTCCGTTCGCATTCTTGAGAAGCGAGGAGCGTATTCAACATCAGCCAGGCCTCATCCAGATATATCCCTAACTATTCGACTAGCATCAGATATGCCTTGGCCTCCTTCGAACTTTCACTATGACTAATGTTCTCGATCTGATTTTCACGAAGCATTCAGGAAAACTCGAAAGAACTTCTCTAAAAAGAACCAATTCGATGCATGACTTCATGAAAGTGAAGTATTATTGTACCATCTGATGAGCCAATTCTTCCATGATGTCCATGGCTAGAGCTAGCTCTGTTGATGCACTCCCGGACCTTTTTTCTATAATTGTTGTATGGTGTCTGTAGAGGCAGAAGTCATTTCACTTGGTGCAGAGACGAGGCAGAAGCAGGTTCCGTCAACGCCGAAGTCATGACCGGCACCTCCGGGATTGTTACAGTGGTAACTAATTAGACGAGAAAGGTGTACTTATTATGTAGTAAATGAAATGTATTTGATGTACCCTTTCTTGTCTCCGCTATAGCATAGGGCTATACCGAGTCGGATCTCAGGGAGAGCTCGCGATGGAAGCTTTAACGTGTGGTAGTGAAGTGAACAAACGAGTATTCTTCTCTTGCTTATAAACTTAGTGAAGCAAATGAAAAAGAAACTAAAAGAAAAGATGGCTATGTTCATGGTGGAAAAGTTGGGGAAAGAAATCAAGAAGAGGATTTGGTATTCACAAGAAAAGAAATGAAACTTAAAGAAGAATCAATCCATGACTAGCTTACCTTACTAGCTTGCCAAGACTTACTAGACTCCTTGATAGCGAATGCGTGCCTAATGTTGTCACTCCATCGGCTTAGGATTCGTCTCGCGTGTTGACCTAATTACTTTCTCACTTGCAAGATGGTGGTTTAACCATCGGAGAAGAGAAGATCATACAACTTGCAAGATTAACAAAGGCAATCACCCATGAGTTAGTGAAGTAAGCTAAGCTAGTGGTAAACTAGTACATGGAGAAGGAATTAGCTAGAACAAGCCATAAGAAAGGTAAAACAAAGCATGGAAGTAAATTGCAAGTAATTAAAGCAAGAAGTGAAATAAAGCAAGTAAGAATGCAAGAAAACTAGAACCAAGCTTCAAGTAGAGGAAGGAGGATGGATCAATCCTTGTTGCTTCAAGTGTCACTCTTGATTACACAAGCTCTCTCCCTCACAATCACTCTCTTTTACATTGAATTCTAGGGAAGAAGAAGAGGGACTATAAGAAATAAACCTAGAGAAAACAACTAAAAATTACAACACACTAACTTTCCTCTCTTCTCCATTCAGTTTTTGTACGCAGGTCTTTATGGAGTATTTATAGCATGGATGAGAACCTTCGAGAGCCTAGTTTGTTGGCGCAAAATCTGAGATCCAACGGCCCGGATTTTGCGGTGGATCCGCCGCAAGTCGCGGCACTTTTGTGGCCGTTGGCTAACAACTTTCTGGTGGAGATTAGTTACAAGGTTGTTAGCCACGTGGTATATCTAGAATCTTCGTTTGTTGCGCGGATTTCTCTGGATCTGGATTTGAATTTGGCTTTATCTTTAATCTTGATTAATCACTTAATTAGTGTTAATTAAGTGATTATTTGGATATCTCTCCATTAAGTGTGTACCTGCAAATATGTAGAGAAGAGGAGTAAAAATCACATATTTATTTGTAATATGCATGGGAATTATGATGTAAAATATGCAATATTGGATACCAATCACACCCCCACACTTATTCTTTTGCTCGTCCCGAGCAAAACAAAGAAAGAAAATCTAAACTACCAATTTTATTACACCACTTTCGCAGGTGACGCGATTGCACTGAGCATGTGCAACAAGCCGTTAAACCTCTAGGTTACCCTAGAGGAGGAGTGTTGTCTCCTGAGGGTTTTCAGCGGATTACACCCACAAAATCCATAAAGAAAGAAGACAAATGTTAGTATTTTGAAAACGCATTTTGAATAAGAGACATGTTTACGAACTATTTTTGCAAAAATATAAGTGATCCTAGGTCATAAGTCCACCTATAATTATTCTTCCTTAAACTTAGTATCCATGCAAGATCTTGTTTTTAATTAAGGTAAGAATTCAAAATTGGATTGAATATTTTATCTTTCATAAAACCTAGATAATATGCACACCGTGCTCTGTGAAAATTTCTGGGATTTCAACTCCAACCATAAAGCCATTTATTTATTTATATATACTTTTTTTTTTATGCTTTTTTCTTCCCTTAGTTTAGGCTTTCTAGTCTACCCTTGTAACGAGCCTTTAACCGATGACTCCCAAACCAGACGGTCTTAGGGCACCAGATGAGAAAACATCCCTCGGGTTTAAGGTCTCGAGTAGAAAAGGCCACGAAACTAAAGGGGATTATTTATTATCACCGTTAGGCGTGAATAATCATGCTTCTTGAGGCATAATTATCCAGCTTAATAAGTGAGATCACCGTTAGGCGTGAGTAACCATGCTTCTTGAGGCATAGTTATCCAGCTTAATAAGTGATCTTTTATTTATATATATATATTTTTTTCTTTATTTTATGGCATTTTTGGTCTTTGTCTCCATCCCAAGAAATGTGTAAGTGTAAAGTGCATATTTATCTAAGGTAAAAATTCAAGATAAAAATATCTCACCAATTTTACTTACTTAGTCTATAATTTCAAACAAGATCTATTATTTCAACTAGGTTTAAGATGTCATAATTAAGGCTTTCTTAATTTCTAAGATACATCTTAATTTTCTTAAAAATAGAACAAAACTTTGTCTCTTATTTCAAAAAGTTTTTATTTTTTATTTTTTATTATTTTTTTATTTTTATTTATTAAAGAAGTGTAAAAGAAATAAAATCTAAAAACTCTAAGTTAGTAAACCCTCCCCCACACTTATTTCATGCATTGTCCTCAATGCATCATGATATATGTATGCATGAAACAAAAATGAAGAGGGAAGGAAAAATTTACCTTAAGGTGGTGGTTCCGGTGGTGGTCGGATTGGTCCACGGAACATGGCCCAATCAACTTTGCGTTGGTTTTCAGAAACCCACCAAAAATCTCAGAAATATGACCCACTAAAATGATGTATGCATGTGTTATTTTAATTATGTACATGACCCCATCTAATTTCAAGATTTTCCTAATAATTTCAGAGTCATTTTCATCAAGATCCTTGTCAAAAAATGGTGCATGAAATGATATAACAGTTGACTTGGACTCTGGAAGAACAGGAACGACTACCGACTCAGGGAAGTGAATGAAGTCAAGTAAAGGTGCAGGAGTCGAAGTGAGTTCAGAAATTGGGTCCAAGTCAAGAAATGAAAACTCAAGTCCACAATCAGTGTCCAACAATGGAATGTGACTTTCTAAAAGTGATATCTCTTTACTTCCAATTTTAAGAAATTCAAGCTCATCACCGTACAATTCTTCAAAACTTAAGTCAACATCTTCCTTAATAATTGTACAATCAGTTTCAGAAGTAAAGAGATCGAGAAAATCAAGGTCACATTTCTCATTGAGTTCAATTCCACAAGATGGAGAACTTGCCAAAATGTCAATAGAATCTTCAAAAGTGTAGAATTGGGCAAGTTCAATATGATCCTCAATGATGGATGATTCAACTTCATTGTGAATTGTGAAAGGATCCAAGATTGACTCCAGGAAAAGATTGATGTGAGGTAAAGATACCGGAGTCATTATGGAATAAGGAAAAAGAATTGAATCACTGAGTTTGGGTTCAAGATCACATTCCTCATGTAGTTCAATAAAATGTGGAGAACTTGCCAATTTATCAATGGAATTTTCAGAAGTGTAGAATTGGTCAAGTTCAATGTGATCATCAAAAAAGATTGGTGATTCAATTTCACAATTGATAGGAAATGGATCCAATTCTGACTTGGGAAATGGATTGAAATCAGGTAAGGTTATGGAAGTCATGATTGAATCAGGAAGTAGATTGGAATCATCAAATGAAAGTTCAGGATCAAATTCATGTTCCAGTTCAATTTCAGAAAAAGGAAAACTTGCCAAAACGTCAATTGGATTTGAAGTTTGGACAAGTTCAGGTGAATGTGCTGAAATTGAATCAGGATTTCCAAAATGACAAGAGTCTTGGGTCATATCAATAGAGTGTGGTATAACTGGATTAGTCAAAGGTTGATAGGATAGAGTTTCCTCTTTCCTAAGAAGGTTATCCAATTGTTCTTTCACACTATTGAAAGACTCGGCACGTGTTGTTTGATATTGTAACATAGACTCTTGCAAGATGTCTATACTCTTTTCTAGAATTGATGTATCTTCAAATGATTGTTCTAGAATGGGAGTATAGGAATCTTGACTTTGGAAAGTTTGTGAATAGTGTGAGTCAAAAATGTGTGGTGATGAAGAGTGGACTCACACAAGAAATCTTTACTCGTTTCCATGACAAATGGTTGTTCATTAGGAAATGGTGGAACTGAGTAAGACTCTTGAAAATACTGTGGAACTGGAGAGGGAAATGGTTCTGGAAGTGTTTGCTCAGCTCTCTGTAAATTAGCTTCTAAACTCCTTAATAAGTCAGATTTGTCTTCAAATGGAGGCTCAGAAAAAGGAGTGTATGACGTGGACTCGGGAAATGAATATTGTGGACAAGGTGAATATGATGGACAAGGATTTTGAAAATTTGACTCGGGGTAAGTGAATCCCCAATGACTCGATGAAGAGTTGAAATTATTTTGGACATTATAATCATTAGATGGGGTGTATGGGTCGTATTGATTCGGATAAGGCCAACCCGGTGTATGTGGTTGGTGCATATTATAAAACACCGGGTTGGAATTATCCGAATATGGAGTGTGTGTGACATATGGATGGAAAGAATTGTAATTATAAGCCATATCACACAATCACAAACAAAAATCAAACAAACAAACAAACAAAAGAAAGAAAGAAAATTCTAACCTAAGTTAGGGTAGACTTAGACCTAGACGACTCCTAACAAATAGACCGTCCACGGGAGGTTTAGTGCAGACTCTAACCACAAGCTAATCAGCCAGGGAAGGGTAAGGTTGGTGGGAGGTTTTCCGTCCGGAGACGTTCCTTAATTAAGTAACCAGCAACCTTCGGGCTTTCGGCCCTCAACCCCTTTCCTAGACACCGATTTTGCAAGAGTTAAATTCCAACACTTTTCCCCCTTAGGAAAATCTCCTAATTGAGTCCGAGATGTCCCTAGGGCCAACGTCTACTTTTTTATTAAATTAGGCTTGGGTTAGTGAGTGCTTGGGAAAATGATTTTCGGGCTAAGGAAAGGGTAATGAACTCCCCACCTTATCTTATTTACGGGTTATGCCCTTAAAATTTGAATTGTGCAAGTGTACAAGAAATATAACAAGGATTCACTCAAAGCAAGAAAATCAAGCAAGGAGTTTGTCCTAGTCTAAATGCAATGCAAACACGTACCTTGCCTCCAGCACTCTTCAACAGTAAAAGTAAAGAATTGAAAAGACACGTGCCTAAAATGCAAGTGTCTAAACAATTTTTAGCAATTTCAATCAACTTTTTACTGTTTTTTAATTAAGCAGGAGTAGGATGCAGAATACAGGAAATAAAGTATAGCAACAGATGTATTTTAAGAACCAGAGGCCCTGCAGAAAATTGGTGAGTAGTGAACTCCTTATTGCCGCGTTCCCACGGCAAAGTGCCGTGGATCTGCGGCAATTTGGAGGGATCCTGGGCTCTGCTTTCTTGAGCAGAGTCCCAGGTCCACTTGTATGTTACTGCAATGAATAGTTTCCTGTTTTCTTCTCCTGTAACCTGCAACAGAGAAGAAGAATCGTTTAGTACTTCACTTTAAACCAAAAATAACGTTGCTCTCCCCGGCAACGGCGCCATTTTTTAATTAGACGAGAAAGGTGTACTTATTATGTAGTAAATGAAATGTATTTGATGTACCCTTTCTTGTCTCCGCTATAGCATAGGGCTATACCGAGTCGGATCTCAGGGAGAGCTCGCGATGGAAGCTTTAACGTGTGGTAGTGAAGTGAACAAACGAGTATTCTTCTCTTGCTTATAAACTTAGTGAAGCAAATGAAAAAGAAACTAAAAGAAAAGATGGCTATGTTCATGGTGGAAAAGTTGGGGAAAGAAATCAAGAAGAGGATTTGGTATTCACAAGAAAAGAAATGAAACTTAAAGAAGAATCAATCCATGACTAGCTTACCTTACTAGCTTGCCAAGACTTACTAGACTCCTTGATAGCGAATGCGTGCCTAATGTTGTCACTCCATCGGCTTAGGATTCGTCTCGCGTGTTGACCTAATTACTTTCTCACTTGCAAGATGGTGGTTTAACCATCGGAGAAGAGAAGATCATACAACTTGCAAGATTAACAAAGGCAATCACCCATGAGTTAGTGAAGTAAGCTAAGCTAGTGGTAAACTAGTACATGGAGAAGGAATTAGCTAGAACAAGCCATAAGAAAGGTAAAACAAAGCATGGAAGTAAATTGCAAGTAATTAAAGCAAGAAGTGAAATAAAGCAAGTAAGAATGCAAGAAAACTAGAACCAAGCTTCAAGTAGAGGAAGGAGGATGGATCAATCCTTGTTGCTTCAAGTGTCACTCTTGATTACACAAGCTCTCTCCCTCACAATCACTCTCTTTTACATTGAATTCTAGGGAAGAAGAAGAGGGACTATAAGAAATAAACCTAGAGAAAAACAACTAAAAATTACAACACACTAACTTTCCTCTCTTCTCCATTCAGTTTTTGTACGCAGGTCTTTATGGAGTATTTATAGCATGGATGAGAACCTTCGAGAGCCTAGTTTGTTGGCGCAAAATCTGAGATCCAACGGCCCGGATTTTGCGGTGGATCCGCCGCAAGTCGCGGCACTTTTGTGGCCGTTGGCTAACAACTTTCTGGTGGAGATTAGTTACAAGGTTGTTAGCCACGTGGTATATCTAGAATCTTCGTTTGTTGCGCGGATTTCTCTGGATCTGGATTTGAATTTGGCTTTATCTTTAATCTTGATTAATCACTTAATTAGTGTTAATTAAGTGATTATTTGGATATCTCTCCATTAAGTGTGTACCTGCAAATATGTAGAGAAGAGGAGTAAAAATCACATATTTATTTGTAATATGCATGGGAATTATGATGTAAAATATGCAATATTGGATACCAATCAGTAACCTCTAAGATAATAACCATAGGGACAGACTTCACGGTAGTTGGTTCAGCCATTGAAGTCTGAAGTGTGTTGTCCTCTGTGCCAGTGCTTGTCACGGGCTCTTTCACTTGAGCCACCCCAGTACTCTCTGCTAACACCAATATTAGCAATAACAATGAGAATGGGAGTATATAAAAAAAATTATTCTCTTAGAAGTTGAGGATCTGAAAACGGTAGATTCTTTGGCAAACTACTCTGGGACGGGGGTTCCCCAGTCACGTTGGTTGTGCCCTCAGAGGTCATGCCAGTAGTAGAAACTTCAAGGCCCTCTGGCTAGACTAGTTCCTTAATCATCTCCTCAATATGGGGGAGGTTGCAGATTCAACACCGGTAGCCACTCCTATAGGTGACATTCAGATGAAGCGTTAAAACATTTCATCTAACTCAATACGGTAATAATTAAGAGAGAAAGAAGAAATACCATCGATAGTTGTGACCTTTTCAGATGACAGAACCATTGCATGAACATCCACCGCATCTCTTCCTCATAAATATGTAAAAACTTGTTGGTGTCAGGAAGAGCAGGTTCATCGCCAAAGTCAACTTCATCCCCTGAATAGTCGCCATATTCCTCAAACGACGAAGATGATACTTAAACCAAGGAGACCTAAGTGACCAGAGCTTTACCACTGAGAAGGCCAGTGGTAGGGCTGGGCTTCGCAACCCGAGAGGCCATCATCAAGACACTGGGAGAGCCTAGCGGTCGCACCTTCACTCTTTCTTGAGCTGAGGAAGCTCCAGCTGAGTTGAAACTCTTGGTTGAGATGGGATTTCAACTTCATCCCCCTCCGTCACTTCTACCAGCTATTCTGCAACCATAGCCCTTCGGCCACAATGGACTGGCCTGCATGCTCTACTTCCGGCAAAACTATGGGCTTCTGCTACGCAAACCCTGGGACAAAGAGAGGAGGCTGCCTCTTCTTCCTCCTCCTCTTCCTGTTCCTCCGTATCGGAGGGGATTACCTTGGGCATATGGGCTGAAACTGCAGCCTCAAATCCTTTTCTTACCTTCTTCTGGCTAGCTCATCTTGGGAAGCAGAGGCTCGAGGATGCTTGAGAACAGCTTGTCGAGTCCTCCTAGTGGATTGCTCCTCAGCCACTCCTGCTCCAGACTCCAACCCCGAAGCTGCCCCTATTTTGCTAGCTCCATCCTGGCCTCTTTTTTACCTTCCTTCTCGGCCTCTTGATACTCGGTCATCCCTCGCATTCGACAACCCTTGGACCCTTTCTTGACTTTATATGTGAATTTGATGCCTTTCATGCATGAGGTGTTTATTACCCAGGCACCTTATTAGCAATGAAATACTGTGTACAAAAATTAAGACTTGCATAAGAATTAGACGTCTTATGAGGAAGGGCGAAGACAGCTCTGGTTCCTCCAGCTATGCCATAGTACCATGTCCTGACACCTTCAAACAAATTCCCACAGAAGCGAAGGTTTGGGTTGGGGTTACCGATGTACAATTGGTCGCAACCAAACTGCCTGGCAAATCGATAAAACATGTAAGGCTCTACTGTACAGGAGTTTCCTTGCCGAAAAACTAAGTATCCAGGTCGGATGTTTATCAATCACCAGAAGACGCTAGAAGGTAATCGGGTGAATATGTCCAGGCCAGCAAAGTCTAAAATTTGTCCCCGTAGAATGGGGAAATACCTGTCCAATTGGTAGTTGGCCCCATTTAAAATAATCTTTTGAATGTAGAACATGCAGTACTGCAACCAGCTCGAGCATTTCAACCGCTACACGAAAGGTACAAAACCTTCTGAGGCAGAGACGACAGTCATTAGTGATGGATAATGCATCACATACCAAGCCATCAGATATGTGTATTGAAGCTCAACCCTGTGACTAGGAGTCTTAACGAGGGGATGACCATTGGAATCCTTGACTGGGTTGCCCCTTGCGTCCATGATTGCCTCTACCTGACAGAAGCTCTTTATTAGCGCCCGTAACCCACTCTGGATCCCGACCATCATTGTTGAGAGGAGAGCAATGAACTTTCCATTAGCAAGCAAAACAGTCTGGTATACTATATCGGCGATGATCACCTCATGCGGTAGCATCGGCACCACACATCGCTTTAGCCACAACATGAGAAAGCCCCCAACAGAGCCCGCTCAGACATCGGGACTTTGACTTGATGATGGAAACTCTCAGTGACCGTATCCAGTTTGAAAGTATCCTCATTAGACTCTGTGGTGTATGAACTGGTAGATGCGCTGATCCTTTCAATTATTTCTTCATCAGTGCTGGGAGTTCGATGGGTCATCGGATCATTCTTATTCACCCTGGGGAACAGATAATTCGCCCATGACATCCCCCACTCCTCCATCTTGTCACCTGCCCATAGATGTGAAAGTGGCACAGCACCTCCCAATAAGTCTCGTATACTAGAGGATCGCTTTTCTTCAGCAGATGTAGCTCCTCTGTCGACAGGATGTATTCTTCATAAGGGGTATCTCCAATCACTAGCCCTGAGACTTCGTATATCTCATGGAGGGCAAGCCCCATTTTCCTGATGAGAGTGAAAAACGTGCAGGTCTCTGGATTGTACTGCTCCAGGATGACGTAGAAATGTTGAGTGCTCTGCGGATACCAACAGGACAGCCCTTACAGCCTCGTACAGTCCTGCCTGCAGTAAAAGGTCTTCAAATTCTTCAAGAGCAAACCCTACTATTCTGCTCCACCATGTTTTATTGGTAGAGTGAATCCATCCAATGGCGTGAAGTTTCTGGAGGAAAGTCACCCTTCACGTCCAAGAATTGTCTGATGAAAGTGGCCACAAGTTGTGGGGTCTCCCCTATTGGGTATTCAGCTTTGACTAAACCAGGCTGCAATCCAGCACATCCCTCCCATGACCGACTGTGAAGGCTTCACGGGCACCTATTTTGCCCAGGAAAACTCTGGAGATTGGTTTGACTAACTCCCAATCCATTGTCTGACGCACGGACATATGCTATAGGTAGGCCAGGGGATACACCCGCTTCATGTTCGAGGGAAGAGTCTCATGTTGCCGATCTGACGAAGCCATTTATAATCCCCATCATAAAGAGTAGCCCCATCCTCCTCGATCGAGTCACCGAAGAAGAAGTCGGGCTTCCTTAGTAGTGCACGGGAATCTGATTCAAACTGATCGTCGAAAATGATTTCCTGGAGAGTGAGCATACTGACATTGCTGATCTGCTCTGTCGCTCCTTTGATTTACCAGTAATCACAGGAGCAATCCTCTGCAGAACAAAATCATATTCGGGTCAGCACCACCTACATGTTCAAAATGATACTGCTTGGACAGAGGGTTTGAGGAGTATCAGATTAGTCTCTAATATTACATAATTTTTATCACATCCGCATATTTATTTTGTATTAATTCAGCTAATAAAGCATTGCTTGCTTGATCCTAGGTCCATGGTGTGCAAATCAAGAAGAAGACCTAAATCACCATTTAAGGGGTGATTAAAGGCCTACCAAGTAGCTATTGACCTTAGGGATGAGATTTTGTCAGCCCAGGGTATCAAATCCAGATTCCAGAAGATCTAACTGACAGGGAACAGATATGATCAGACGCAGCAGGCGGCCGGGCATGCGCCGCCCTGGCAGGGCCACAGAAATACGACCCAGGCCGCGTTTCTGTGGCCATACGAGCATGGTCGCGCTCGCATTTTGGGCCAGAGGTTGTCCGACTGGCCGTCCTTTTCCCTGGTGCCTATAAATACCCTTGGGGTTTTTCAGAGAGGAGATATACAGAGAGTTGTGTAGTTGTCTCCTTGTTATAATTTAGGATAGTTTAGGTTAGTGTTCTTCTTCTTCTTTCTTTTCCATTTCTTTTAAATCTTGTAATAGGAGTGAGAGTGGTACATGTTTGAAAAGCAAGAGCACTTGTAATATAAGATGACAATCTATGAAAGATTTTCTCTTTACCTCTCTTTGTTTTCTTCTTTCTAATCCTTTTACATGTTTAGCTAATCTTTTCTCTCATGGCAACTGATTACTAACCACTAACTTACTAACTTTTTTTATGAAAATTCACATGAATCTAATAGCCTCTACTTGGCCTTGCTCTTGCAAAAGCCATTGATGGCTCATAATGATGGATCTAACTTCCTAACTCTCTAACAGCTAACATTACTTTACTCCATGCATACTTTTAGTTTTGATGGTTTAAATGTAGCTTGCACTTGTTTTGTTGAGTTGGGATGTGATGAGTTACATATGAGTCATGCTTTGAAACGCTCTTGAACCAAGAACTAGTGATGGCTAATGATACATGTGAGGCAACTATCACTAAGAGGTTAGCATGTTGGTGAAGTAATTAGTAGTTAGTAGCCGTGAGTTTTCTTTCTTTTTCACTTTATTTTAGATACACAAACAAAAACCACAAAACTATTTTTTCTATGTTTCCCACTTCTTTGTGTTTCACTGTACTTCTCTTTTCATTCTTTGTTTCCTTTCTTTTCATTGTTTCAAACATTGAAGAACTTTTAACACACACGTGAATCAACTGGTAAAGCTTCTATCGTCTCCCGTCCTTGATGATTCAACTCATTTTAGCCTCTATACTATAACAGAAGTATCGAGGAAGCCAAAGCACACACACACGTTACATCTTGATTTCAAAACATACACTTTTTGTGCGTGATTTTCTCCCGATCAAATTTTGGCACCGTTGCCGAGATGTGAACGGTTTGATTTCACATCTTTATTAACTTTTCTTCTTATTTTTTTGCTGTGCAGGTCAAAATTTTTAGCATTACAGAAGTCCACACTTGCTCTTGTGTGGTTGGGTAAGCTCTTGTATATTCTTATACTTTGCTGCTAATTGATGCTTTAAAATGATTTAGACATTTGCATTTAGGCACGTGTCAATTTTTATTCCAATATATTGTATTTTATTTTTGTGTTGTTGTGATCTTGACGGAGGTGTACATATTGCATTGCATATAGTTAGAACAAACACGTGGGTGATTTACTCTCTTGTGTGTTCATTCTTATTTATATTGCACACTTACACAAATTGAACATAAGGGCAACACCAGAAACAACATAAGATGGGGAAGTCATTACCCTACCTTAGCCCGAAAATCACCCCCCTACTCACACAATCCAAGCCTAAATAAATTTGCTAGATGTTGGCCCCTAGGGACATCTCGGACTCATTTAAGAGATTGACCTAAGGGAAAAGATGTTAGAAGTTAACTCTTGTCAAATCGGTGCCTAAGGTTGGGGATTGAGAGGCGATACCTCGAAGAACAGTGGTTTGACATAATTAAGCCCGTTGCTCCGGCACGGATACCTCCCACTGATCTTGCCCCTACCTGGCCGATTAACTTGTGGTCAGTTTCTGACAATATACTCCCGTGGACAGTCTAACCAGTTAGGAGTCATCTAGGTCTAAGTCAACCTTAGTATAGGCTTGTTTTCTTATTCTTTTTCTTTATTTGTTTGTTTGTTTGTTTGTTTTTCTCTCTTGTCAATTGTGATATGGATTTCAACAATAATAATTCTTTCAATCCTAACATGAATCCATATTCACCTCGACTTTATTTGACTTGGATTACTCCAACCCGGCTATGTACAACATGAACCAACCATATATGCCGAGTTGGGATTATCCAACTCAATATGACCCATATCCCCAATCATATGACTATAATTTTCAAAATAATTTCAACTCTTCATAGAGTCAATGGGGATTCACCTCCCCCGAGTCAAATTTGTAACCACATTATCCACAATTTTCACAATATTCATTCCCCAATTCTGCTTATATCCTCCTTTTCCTGAACCACCTATTGAAGAAATATCATCACTGCAAAGGACTTTGGAAGAAGCAATAGAGGCCCAAAAACAATTTGACATGTCCACAGAATTTCCAAAATTCATATAGTTATTTTCCAGAATCAGTCAAAGAAAAATCATTGTGGAAAAAAACTATGAAATCCGTGCATGAGACCGAGCGAATCATACAAAATATGAATAAGTTCCCATGTCCATCAGATGTTCATATGACTCAAGATCTTGTCATTTTGGAAATCCAGCTTCAATTTCATCATACCAACCTGAACTTGACCAACATCCAATTCCTGATACTTTAGCAAGTTATCCATTTCCTGAATTGAACTTGAAGATGAATGTGAACCTGAGCTTCAAGTTAGCGATTCGAGTTCATTTCTTGAATTAATATCGATTCCCATAGTGTTACCTAAACTAAGGAACGTTCTTGAGCTAGTTTTGATTCCCATACTTCCTAAACTTGAATCGATCATTTCACCTATTCACATTCCTTCCGTGGACGAAACTCAAGATTCAATTTCATTACATCCATTTGAACTTGCCTAAAATTTTGAAAACCACCTTGACATTTTGGCAAGTTATCCTTTTCTCAAAATTGAACTTGAGCTTGAATGATCCTGAACTTCAAGTTGGTAATTGTTGGCCCAAAGGCCCATCACTCTAGTTTTGATGATGATCAACTCATGTAGTTATGTTTACTAATGATCTTGTGTTTAATTAGTGACAGATTTATGATCAAGATCTTAGTAGGTGCATAGCTTCAACAAAGGATTTAAAGTCAAGTTTTGGAGCTTGCACGGTGTTTGGACCAAGTCAAGAAGGTTTCAAGTGAAGACTTCAAGAAGATGAAGACTTGTGTCTAGATTTATTTTATAAGATTTTGTTTTTAGATAAAATGTAAAGGATAGAATAGTTGGTGGATTGCTCAAGTATACATATACACATACACTCTTGATAGTCTTGTTTTTACAAGAGATTTTCTATTTTAGAAAATACATGTTTGGTTTTTGATGTTCAAGTTTTATGTTTTAACCAAAACCTTATTTAGTGCTTAATGTCAAAACATAGATATTTCACCATGTTTGTGTAGTGGATCATATCCATACACACTATGCTTCAAATGAGCTTAGAATATCTTATTTTTATATTTAGTGAGTTTTGGAAAACAAAGTTTGAAAAATAAGTTTTGAAAAAAATACAGTTTTCATTTTTAAGCTAATTTTCCCAAGTTACAAAAATAGTCCAAATTATTTGTAACATGTCTTGATTTTATGCAAGCATGTTTGTTTATCAAAGTATATTGGTAAAACTATTTTTGTAGATTTTCTGTGATTTTATGGGATTTTATTTTCAACCAAAAAGACCTAGTTTTAAATCCCTTAATAGTTCTGTCCTGGCTTCAGCCGGTCGACCGGGACGGTCGACTGCAGCTTGAAGTCGGTCGACCGACGCGGTCGACTGACGTGCACAGACATGCACGCCAGTTCTGGCAGAGGGCCGGTCGACCAACCCGGTCGACCGTCCAGAGAGCTCTGCTCTCTGGAAAGGCCCCGGTCGACCGTGCGGTCGACCGGACAGAGAGACTTGCTCTCTGTATCCTAGCCTCGGTCGACCGATCGGTTGACCGATGGCTCAACGGTCTGAAATTTGACCGTTGGCCGGTCGACCGAGCGGTCGACCGATAGTTCTGTCAGACCTCCAACGGCTAGTTTTTAGAGCCCTATTTATTGGGCCATTTGGGGGCTGTTTTCTCGAAGATTTCAAGAAGAGTTTTGGGCTAGTTTTTCCCATTCATTTTAGTGATTATTTCCACAAGTTTTAGAGCCAAATATTTCCAATCAAAAAGGAGAGTTTTTATCAAGAGTGTTTAAAGTGATTTCTTGAGTTTTCCTCCACCATCTCAATCCTTGTTTTCTCATACAACACTTGAGCTATCCATTGCTATATCTACCTATAGGGATTTGTTGTGAGAGGATTTTAGTTGATCAAGAGTTGTGATCACCAAAGTTCTACTTTGTACTTTGAGGAGGCGGACGTGTGTGTTCGCATTGTTTCGGGTCCTAGTGGGGACTCGGTGTTTCGGGTTCTAGTGGGAACTCGGTGTTTGAGGTGCGGCCTCGGCAAGCTGGTGGGCTTGCGGTGTGTATGGACTAGGGAGTCCGAGAGCTTGTAGGTGTTGCGGCACCTAGTAATCCGGGGGATCAATTATAGTGGAAATCCTTCGTCTGTCAAAGGCGGGGATGTAGAGCAAGGGTGCTCGAACCTCGAAACAAATCCCTTGTGTTTGCGATTGCTCACTCTCTCTCTCTCTCTCTCTCTCTCTCTTTGTCTCTTGTTTTTTCTTGCATGCTATTATTGTCATTACACTTATATGCTTGATATATTGTGTGCTCATATTGTATATGCTTGGGTTTGTTTGCTAACACTTGTATTCAACCAAGAGAGCCAACGCGGCACCTCAACCCTTATCTAGGGGAATCTTGAGGAGTTAGTCCAGAGCCCTTCACGGGGAATTCGGCTACACTCTTGTGTTATACGTGGTGTTTAGTGTAAGAATTTTAGTTTAGGTCATAATAGTTTTTAATTCCGTATTTAGTGACCATTAGATTAGCCATCACCTATTCACCCCCCTCTAGATGATTTTATAATTGGTATCAGAGCCAAGTGCTCTTGATTTGGGTCTTACAACCTAGAGTTAAAGATCCTCTTTTTAGGCTAATCACTATTTTTTGTACACACACATGGACTTCATGTCACCACCCATGTTTGATATTCCTAACATCCAAATTTAGAAGGTTAAGATGTCCTTGTACCTCAAGGCCCTAGGCATTCAAGTTTATCTTGCCACCACTAATAATTCATATTGTTTAAATGGCAATAATTTTGAGGCTAATGCAAAAGCCCTACATGCTTTAAAGTCAACCCTAAATGATGAATATTTATCTAGGGTTTCTAATGTCGATTCGGCTTTTGTTTCATGGAACACCCTCATCTCCCTTGGTGAAAAAGATCTATATTATGCGGAGAGCGATTCGGATGCTGGAAGCGACACCTCCAACATGTGCTATATGGTCCAAGGGGATAACCCCCTTGAGGTAACTACCGAATCCGAGGTAGAAGATAATGACATGTCATATGATGAACTTGCATCTTTTTGTCAACAACTATTAGAAAAATATGACATGCTTAGAAAAGATAATAAAAATTTGAAAAAGAATTTTGATTGCATGCATAAGGAAAATGATTCATTTAAAAATAAGATTGCAAGCATAGAAAAAGAAAATGAAGTTTTGAAAAATGAGAATATTTCCCTAATGTCTAAATTGAATGATTTATGTGAAGGGAATATGTCTTTGAAAAATCAAATTGTTTTGGTGAAAAAACAAAAAGAAATTGCTTTTCAAGAAAACACTACTTTGAAGAGAAATTTTTGAAAAAGAAAAGAAAAAGAAAAAGAAAAAGAAAAAGTTACTAAAAAGAAATATTTTTGATCATGCTTTACATGCCATCACTTCTATTGATCAAAATGAAGTTAATTTTTTGAAAAATAAAATAAATAATTTGAGCTCTACTTTGAGCTCTTGTGCTTTTAATCATAATAGATTGGAGTCTTTGTTTTCAAAGAAACAAACTCCACACATTCATGCACATCATCATCATGCATTTGCTTATATTGCACGTCATGCTCACACTCACACACATAAGCATACCAAGGTGTACACTTGTACACATTGTGGCCGCAAAGGCCATTTAGCAAAATTTTATTTTGATAGAATACATCATATTAATTTTGCTAATAAGAAAACTATTTGGGTTCCTTACAAGACTAACCTCCAAAGACCCAAAAGAAAATGGGTACCGAAATCCCCACCTCTTGTTTTTGATATAGGTGAGGGCTCTCACAAAACGTAAGAGGGATGGTGCCTTGGTGGTGCGTGCATGTGGACATGATGGACATTCATTTGATGCACCGCTATCAAGGAGGTTTGGTGGGACAACCACCATGTTTGGAGTTTTGGAACATAGTTCCTTAGTTGGTAACTATTTCTAAACTCTTAATTTATTTACATGCTTATTCATTTTTGACATCATATAGCATGTTCATGTTTTTGTGCTTCATGTGGTAAAATCCTATTTAGATGTAGTATTTGTCAAAACTTGTATTTATACATGTACAAATAGTGAGCAATATTTGATTCATATATGTTTGCACTTCGTGCTCATTTGTACCCACTATATGCACATGTATAAGCTAGTTTTGATGATTCTCTCATTTATACATGTTTTACCAATTTTCATGTTTTTATTTCATGTATATGTATTTTGTATTCAAATCTAATAAATATACATGTATACCCCTTGAGTCATTTGCCTTCATACAATATATATTATGGACTCTTTTTATGTTTGGGAAATGTATGCATATTGTTAGCTTTGGATAAAATCATACATATACCTAGAAGTGTGTTTTTAATATGAAAAATAAATTTTCATGTTTTGTTTGATAAATAAAATGAATAATTTGTTTTGATCATTTTGAGCTTCATTGACTATTTTTATGAAAATGCTAATTATATAATTTTTGTACACTCACACTTCATTTGTTTAGTCATGACCTTATTCATGAACATATTTTTGAGCTTTATCGATTTTGAGTGTCAACTTTTGTGTATTTGGTATGACTCATGAAAAGCATATGTTTTGATTTCATGTTTTGAAGGATCTTTAACTAGTTTTTTAAAATTATTTTTTAACTAGTTATTATTCTTCAATTGGGTAGTGATTTTCACTATAAATGTTTTCAAACCCTATTTTCGAAAACCCCTTCCTACACCTTTATGGGCGGATGGCTGGGCGAGTATGCCTTGTAAGCTTTATTAGAAAATCCTTTACCTTGTGCATATAAGGGTGGTAGGTTATGAGTTATATACTTGATTTACATTGTTATTTTCAATTGGTATCATTGGATCTTTTCAATTGGTATCTAAATTGATAATTTTGTATATACTCATATTTTGTTTTCTATATATGTATGCTTCATTATTTCCATAATATCAATTGCTATTGGTATTCTCTTTTCATACATATATATGATTTTCGTGTGCTTACTTTACAATTGGTTTACTTATTTAAAGCACAAAGTTTATGCTAAGTTAAATCAAAACTTTATTTTCAATTGATATTTTAACAATGCATAAGCTTATGAAAAATAAAAATTTTTTCATTGTTTTTCAATTGATATAAATATGCTTCAATTTCAAATTTGTTATAAATTTTACAAATGGTAAATTTACAATTGGTATCAATATGTATTACCTATTTGAAAAATTCAAATTTGTAATGTCTATTTACAATTGGTATCAACATGATTTTTTATTTGTATTTCTTATATGCAAGGAGAGCTTAACATCTCTTCTACATATAGATTCATGTTGAGTGTATCTTGTATTGAGGAGCTTGACAACTCTTCTTTATGTGATACACGTGTGTAGGGGGAGCTTCTACATATTTCACCCCTTTGTTGATGATTGACAAAAAGGGGAAGATATTTGTGGTTTATATGCATGTTTTCCTTCCTTTATTAATAGAGGGGGAGCAAGTTTTGTGTTTATACATATATGTTTTGTTTTGCAATTGTATGGAGATGAACTTGATGAGTTTTATGATTGTTTTGGCATGTTGTTTTTGCATACATGTCATATATTTGCATACATGTTTATGTACTTCATTGCCATATTTATTTTTTTATTTGTTATGCATGAGTAAAGGGGGAGCTTCTTTGGAGCTTTACTTTAATCCATGCATATATAACTTCATGAGTTTTATCATCATAAAAAAGGTGAGATTGTTGGCCCAAAGGCCCATCACTCTAGTTTTGATGATGATCAACTCATGTAGTTATATTTACTAATGATCTTGTGTTTAATTAGTGACAGATTTATGATCAAGATCTTAGTAGGTGCATAGCTTCAATAAAGGATTTAAAGTCAAGTTTTGGAGCTTGCACGGTGTTTGGACCAAGTCAAGAAGGCTTCAAGTGAAGACTTCAAGAAGATGAAGACTTGTGTCTAGGTTTATTTTATATGATTTTGTTTTTAGATAAAATGTAAAGGATAGAATAGTTGGTGGATTGCTCAAATATACATATACACACACACTCTTGATAGTCTTGTTTTTACAAGAGATTTTCTATTTTAGAGAATACATGTTTGGTTTTTGATATTAAGTTTTATGTTTTAACCAAAACCTTATTTAGTGCTTAATGTCAAAAACATAGATACTTCACCATGTTTGTGTAGTGGATCATATCCATACACACTATACTTCAAATGAGTTTAGAATATCTTGTTTTTGTATTTAGTGAGTTTTGAAAAAAAAGTTTGGAAAACAAGTTTGAAAAAAATACAGTTTTCATTTTTAAGCCAATTTTCCCAAGTTACAAAAATAGTCCAAATTATTTGTAACATCCCTTGATTTTGTGCAAGCATGTTTGTTTATCAAAGTATATTGGTAAAACTATTTTTGTAGATTTTCTGTGATTTTATAGGATTTTATTTTCAACCAAAAGACCTAGTTTTAAATCCCTTAATAGTTCTGTCCTGGCTTCAAGCCGGTCGACCGGGACGGTCGACCGCAGCTTGAAGTCGGTCGACCGATGCGATCGACCGACGTGCATAGACGTTCACGCCAGTTCTGGCATGAGAGCCGGTCGACCGACCCGGTCGACGGTCCAGAGAGCTCTGCTCTCTGGAAAGGCCCCGATCGACCGTGCGGTCGACCGGACAGAGAGACTTGTTCTCTGTATCCTAGCCTCGGTCGACTGACCAGTCGACCGATGGCTCAACGGTCTGAAATATGACCGTTGGCCGGTCGACCGGGCGGTCGACTGACAGTTCTGTCAGGCCTCCAACGGCTAGTTTAGAACCCTATTTATTGGGCCATTTGGGGGTTGTTTTCTCGAAGATTTCAAGAAGAGTTTTGGGCTAGTTTTTCTCATTCATTTCAGTGGTTATTTTCACAAGTTTTAAAGCCAAATATTTTCAATCAAAAAGGAGAGTTTTTATCAGAGTGTTTTAAAGTGATTTCTTGAGTTTTCCTCCACCATCTCAATCCTTATTTTCTCACACAACACTTGAGCTATCTATTGCTATATCTACGTATAGGGATTTGTTGTGAGAGGATTTTAGGTGATCAAGAGTTGTGATCACCAAAGTTCTACTTTGTACTTTGAGGAGGCGGACGTGTGTGTTCGCATTGTTTCGGGTCCTAGTGGGGACTCGGTGTTTCGGGTTCTAGTGGGAACTCGGTGTTTGAGGTGCGGCCTTGGCGAGCCGGTGGGCTTGCAGTGTGTACGGACTAGGGAGTCCGAGAGCTTGTAGATGTTGCGGCACCAAGTGATCCGGGGGATCGATTATAGTGGAAATCCTTCGTGTGTCGAAGGCGGGGATGTAGAGCAAGGGTGCTCGAACCTCGAAACAAATCCCTTGTGTTTGCGATTGCTCACTCTCTCTCTCTCTTTTTCTCTTGTTTATATCTTGCATGCTATTATTGTCATTACACTTATATGCTTGATATATTGTGTGCTCATATTGTATATGCTTGGGTTTGTTTGCTAACACTTGTATTCAACCAAGAGAGCCAACGCGACACCTCAACCCTTATCTAAGGGAATCTTGAGGAGTTAGTCCAGAGCCCTTCACGGGGAATTCGGCTACACTCTTGTGTTATACGTGGTGTTTAGTGTAAGAATTTTAGTTTAGGTCATAATAGTTTTTAATTCTGCATTTAGTGACCATTAGATTTGCCATCACCTATTCACCCCCCCTCTAGGTGATTTTACAGTAATCCCATTTCACTTTTTGATTCAATAATGACCCCGGTACCTTTACCAGATTTTTTCTCTATTCCGGAGTCAACATTGAATCCTCCGTACATCGTGAAATTGAATCACCAATATCTTTCGATCACACTTCATTGATGGAAAAAGTGTGTGAACATCAATTCTTTGATTTGGACCCTATTTTTGAACCAATTTTGACTCTTATTGTTGACTCCCGACTTGTTCTGAGTCAAATTCCCAAGTCGGTATCGGTTTTTACTCCT